>JAKUCV010007582.1:23831-108550 GCA_028386065.3 Turnera subulata
TGGCCAAAGGTACGTCTGCTGGTGTGGAACTGCAGAGGAGTTGCAAGACGTGCACAGGAATTCTCACGCACTCTGAGGGACCTGAAGAACCAGTACAAGCCCAACATGGTTCTTCTGACGGAGACGCAGTGGCAACCACGGGACGACCACGGTCTGATTCCACTCCGATTCCCTCAAGCTAACCGGTTCGAGATTCCTGGCCAGCGCGACAGAGGCGGCATGTGGCTCTCTTGGAGCGACAGAGTCACGGTCAACGTCAACAGTGACGCAAACAGCTTCCGTGTCAATGTCGTTGCAAACCGTTAATGTATTTTTCTTTTTATATAATATCAAAAATCTATGTTGTATTTCCTTTTATAAAATATCATGTAATATTTCCCTTTGTATTCCCAATATTATCAGTATTAATAATATTCGTATTTTCGCATATTATGGCATCATTTACCTTACGTGTGTATGCTCCACGACAGCTGGCGTCCCTTGACTGGATCCATAATGCACTTAACTAAATGACATAAAATAATAATCTAATGGAGCGAACTATGCAAACAAGACAACAATCACACAAGACTGCCCAACAAGACCTAACGCCCGCTCCGCTACCAAAATGAGACGCCCCGACCCGTATTTACCGTACACAGTAAACACGTGCCGGAACTGTGACAACCCAGCCCAACAAGGCCTAGCATACAGTGTATATCACAATAACTCGGGCTCAACAGCCCATAATAAAAACATCGACAATATCTCAACACGGCCCAATGGCCTGACAATAACATATCAAAACTGGCCCAACGGCCCAACAATAATAAAAACATGCACAGCGGAAGACTTTAAATAACTAACACTGTATGCGACACATGCAATCTAGGGATCCAAGCCTGTCCAAGGGTACGCATCAGCTGGCCCGGTACGTTCCTGCACTACAAACAACCCATCCTACGGGATGAAACCCCACAGGCGAGGGGTGAGTCCGAAACGCTCACCGACGAAAGATAAACAGTGATATATTCAACCATAACACTTTCGAAGTAAAACAACCATCACAACAATAAACAAACCCTCACATCACAAGGAAACTATCACAAACAGCATAACAGTGGAATACAACTCAAACAACACAACATAGGAATCAACTAAATCATATCAAGCACATCATAATCAATACTGAACCAAGACCCAAAGATTACTTATTAGTTTTTATTACCAATTTTATCTTCTGGGCCCCATCACTGGACAAGCTAGGGTCGTACCTGGTTATTAACTAATTCTGGATGCCAGGCCCCACCACAATCCGGGATCAACATCCCCATATCTCAAATTCGGGATCAACATCCCAATACCTCAAATCCGGGATCAACATCCCAATATCACAAATCCGGGATCAACATCCCAATATCACAAATCCGGGGTCAACACCCCAACCAACAAACCCTCTGGCAAGACACCACAGAACTAGTCTCTAACCATCTAGTCGTACCACTACTTTCCAAGTGACAATTACATCATCATCTCACTTTCAGTTTCAGTTCCAATTCCAATACTCAATATTCTTTTCCCAATTATCCACATTGACCAGTTCATCTTTAACCTCTACACAATATCACAAATCCAATAACACAGTCTAACATCAACAACAACAACATCACAGCAGTCATAATCATCACGGATTATTTCTCAAGCTCAACCAATCCGCAATTTCATATTACTAATTACACACAATTAACAGTACAACAATTATTCACAGAATCCACATAATCATTCCACACAGCCCAGCAGCAGCAACAACATTCATGGCAATCAAATAACTAACAAGGATCATTTCAACGGTTCTATCAAACAACAAAGCATACACAGTATTACGGGCACATATCAAGGTTTATCCATCCTCACCTGGTATGTCTCTGAAACTGCTATCCTGTCAAATCCCGATACCCTATATGTACATATAGAAACACAATAATCACTTATAATGCACAACAAAATGATTATGCATGATACCGGTTTAGAAATCGATATACGGCTTGCCCTATATCCAATTTCTTTATTATGAAATTAACGTCTTTATTCACTATACCATTTATACTTAATTTCAAGTTAAAACCAAAACCGAGTTTCCTATCGATACTCTGATTATTCTTAATTTTTAAATTAAAATCCGAATCCGAACGTTCAAGCCGATATCCCGGCCCTCTAGCCCTTTGTCGAGAAGGGGAAGACATAAACATATTAAAATACATGTATATATACGTATATTTATACATAATCGATACTAGATTATACGTATATAGTAGGTGACTCCCATTTTACCATATATATATTTGTGCGATAAATAAAATTGTAACTTCTTTATTTAGCTAAACATAATTTAGTAAGATACGTATATATAATCATTTATACACATGTGCTTATAATTCATAGGTATTCATATTTATATTTTTAGTTTACATTTGACATTTAAATCAAGTAAATAAGTACAATTGGGCCTTTAATTATTAAGAGTCCAAATATAAATTATCTAAACCGGAATTTTAAATACTATAGGTCTTTCTAATGGTCCAACGCAAAATAAGATTATAAATCGGATTATGAAATATAAATAGAATTAAGGATTAGTATTTGATTAATTAAATTAAATCTTTGTTTTAATTAAACCATTAGAGTCCGGGTTCATTAACGTTGTTCGGGTTTCGTTATTAAAGTTCGGGGTCCATTGGTAATGCATATGTCACGGTGTGATGGGCCTCCGCACGTTCGGCCCGTTTCCGAGTCCGTGTGCAAACCGAGCCCAAACCCGCGTCAAGGTATAATATGAGTCCAAGAAATTACCCAAAGTCCGTTTCCGGGCTTGCCGGAAAAATCCCGAGGCTTTGCCGGAAATATCCCGGAACTCGCCGGAACCTCGCCGGATTCCGGCCAGGGGTACTGTTCACGTCGGAATGGCAATTGACCCCATGATTCTGCCAGCAGCAAATCCCTCCAACTTCACCGCCAACTGGCCGTTACCGGAACAACCCAAACACAGCCATACCTGCTGCCCATTCAACCTCATCAGCAACAACATCCCCAAAATCCACCACCTTCAACACACCATCAACCTCATACCACCCCACATCCACCTCGGCAACCCCCAAATCCTCCCTGGATTCGGCAACACAGCAACAACCAGTCATAAACAAGCCACACCAAAACCCGATTAGCTCATTCAACATAAATCGGATTAAAGAAAGAAAAGAAAAGATGGTGGAAAGGAAAAAAGGGGTTGTCACCAGCCCTTACCCACACGACGGTGACGGCAGGGGACAGATCAGTGGCGAGGCAGAGACGCAGGAACAGGAGTAAGGGAGAGAGGGAAGACGACGGCGCTCCGTGCACGACGGCGACTCGAGCTCAATCCCTCACCGGTGGTGTTGGGCTCGTCGTGGCGGTGAGTCGCGAGCAGAGGCAAGGGAGGGCCGGCGTCTGTTACAGAGAAGAGGAGATCGGCGGTGGTGATGCGTCCGGGCGGCGGCGTCGTCGCTTGGCTGCTGGCGAGGGTGGAGACACGAGGAGGAGTAGATGGAGACGAGAAGGTGGAGGGTGGTGGCGGCTGGATAGGAAGAAAAAGAGAAAGAAAAAGGAGAAGGAGAAAGGAAGGAAAGAAAGAAAAAGAGGGAAGAAAGTGGGGCCCACGTGGCCGGGAAAAATCGGGAGAGAGAAGAAGTGTGGCCGGGAAAGAGGAAGAGAAAGGAGAGAGGAGGAAGAAGAGTGGCTCGGGGCAAGCTCGTTGGCGGGTCCGGATTCTCGCGTCGGAATCCTGTAGACGCAGGGATACTCCCGTCTTTCCGACAAATTCCGTCCCGAGTCCAAAAATATGACTTGGGCTCGGAAAATCCGATTAATTCTCCCGAGCGTCGACCAAGTCTCGGAACTGGAAACCGAGGCTCGGTTAGTTAGGAAGACACTCCCGAGCGCGGGAAAATTCTCGGTTTCGAAAAACGACTCCCGTTTTACCTTGAATTAATTACCGAGTTTAATTCAACAGTAATCACGGTAAATCGACTTCTACAGTCCCGGTAAAAATCAAAAATTTTACCCGGGCTGTTACATCAACAACTTCCACAGCAAACAAATAACAGTCGATAATCAATTCAGCAGTTCAATCACTGAACAAAAACACACACAGTATTACGGGCACATATCCAAGGTTATCCATCCTCACCTTAGCCGATTATCAGTTATGAAATTGTCCAACAGACTCCAAGTTCGGTTCCTCAGGTATCTACTCGTTATCAACTCCTATATCAAACAAATAATATGCACACATAAGTGATATGCAAATGTCATGCTACTACTGTATACCGAAAAGAAATAAATACTAACTCGTCTCGGTTACTTCCCAGGGTTAATTCTCCATTATCATCATCATTCACCATTTATTTCCAGTGTCAAAAAATAATACTATACTTATACCTATACCCGGATATTATTCCGGTACTTAGTACTTTGATAATACCCTTTCCATATTTATTTCCATAAGTATGTACTTTCCAAAATATTTCCATATTATAACATGTATCATATATATATTTTCCAAAATACTTCCATTATATTTTCCAAATTAATTTTCCATGCTATAACTTTCTTGCCATATGCATATATTTTCCAAGGTATTATCTCCCAAAATTTATTTTCCAGAAATATATTTTTTCCCTCTTTTTCCAGATTTTATCCTCTTTTTCTTTTTTTCTTTCTTTTTTTAAAAAAAACTGGGCCATACCAAATTAATTGAACCAACCCAGCCCAACCCAGGACAACCAACCCAGGTCTAAGCCCAGACCAGGCAACAGGCCCCGAGCCAAGCTTGGCCCAGCACCCGCGCAGCCCAGAGCTCAGACCCAAGTCACGACCCGACCACGAAACGGGTCAAGTCCCATGCAACCGGGTCACCATCTTCAACCATGGGCTGCTCACCTTGCAGCAGCGGCGGCGCGGCATGAAGCGGCACGACGAACTGGCGACGAGCGAGGGCGGCGGCAGAGCGTGCAGGAGGAGGCATCGGAGGTCACGATGCGTGCAAGAGGAGACAGGTCCGGCGGCTCACGGGTCGTCGCGACGAGATGACAACGAGGAGAGGAGGAAAGAAAGGCAGATGATGGTGACGGCTCAGGGAGGTGCGGCGTCGGCTGGGTTGCGACGACAAGAAGCGGGCAAGGAGGGAGATGGTAGCGCGGCGTGAGGCTTGGCCGGTGGTGGTCTCAGGTGGTGGCGGTTCACGGGTTGGAGAAGGAAGGAGGAGATGAGGGTGATGACGTGGCGGCTTCTGGTTGGTGGATGGTGTGGTTGTGTTATTTTTTTTTATTATTTTCTGGTATGGGTTTGAGGTTGCACTGGTTATGGAGACGAAGTAGAAACTGGAGCTGTGTATTTGCAGAAAATGGTGATACTGGTTATGAGGTTTGCAGGCAAAAGATGGTGCAGGGAGAAGAGAAGAAGGCAGAGTCACGGGCAAATACTGGTATTTCACGGGTGGCACAATCCACTCACAAGCTTCACAGTGGGTGGCGGCTGCCTCGTTGCTGTGCAGCTTGTGAGGCGTGTCCCGTCCGGACCAGAAAATAACTAATGTACCCCCTTGACTTTATTTCTGGCCCGATAACTCGAGGTTAATCCTGACTTTTCTGAAGATCTCTGGACCCGAAAAATTCCAACTTGATCCGAAAAATCCGCAGAAAAATCCCGAGCGTGGGACAGGGCTCGGTTTCGGAATCCAAAACTCAAATTACCATAAATTAATTATCCAAGAATAATTTTTATGGTAAATAACTGTAAAATAAATTTTACGGTGACGGTAAAAACGTAAAAATTACCCGGGCTGTTACAAATACTAATCAAAACTTCCGTAAGGAAAACGATTTGGAAGTTAACTCGGAAAAGTTAAATTCTCGATTAACTGCGATAAAATTTCTTTTACCACTGTAAAAGTCAAAACAACTTGGTAAAAATCACGATAATTTTACCCGGGTCGTTACATCAATAGTAAAGTATGTTCCACAATTTTCTCTTTGTAAGATAACATCATGCCACTAAAAATATCTTCATCCGGGTTTTTCCAAAATATAACATTTGTTGTTGCTAGCTTTACAATAATGCTTCCTCGCTATTTTTAGACAAAACTAAGATTACCATTTATCATTTTGTCTTGTTTGTATACATACTATTCTTGTCCTTGCCATACCTTAGGGTTACCATAAACTTATAGTCCCTCCTCTTGAATCTACCTAACAATACTCCTAAGTCCAAATTTATTATTTATTCTTCATTTTTCTATTAAAATTGTTAATTTTCAAACCATTGGAAAAGTTGCAATTAACAAAAAAATATATACATATTAGAGGAGAATGTAATAAGTGAAAAAAAAGTGTAAAATATATCTCGATCGATCAAATAAAGATGGTGGGCACAAAACAAAACATGGGAGTGCCCGCCCTTTCTTTCAATTTCAAGCTAAGTAATAACAAAAAAAACTTATCACCTCCTCTAAATATTTTTGATATAATTTTGACAATTTTGAGAATGTAAAATAAAGATTTAGATGGTATTGGGAGTGAGGAAAATAGTTGAATTGTGCCATAAGTTTGACAATTTGGTTGGGGCAGGCTAGAATTTGTTTATGCTTTATATCTATCTATCTATCTATACCTATATCTATATTTATATCTATCTATTTATATATATATATATATAAATATATATATATATATATATATGAGTTTTTGGTGTTTTGGCACTTGATTTGGTGAGTGTTCGGTATAGGGTAAAATGACAAATTCGTAAAAATGTGGTATTAAGGGCTACGGAGGATAAAAAAATGCATCCGATCTTTCAAAGATGCTAAAATGATTTCCAATGCTTTTTGCAAATTCTATTTGGGCAAGAACATCTTTAAATAGAGCGACATTTTTTTTGCCAAATCCACCTGTCTTTTTCCAAAATGATTTTTGATGTATAAAGAAACAATTTTTCCAACTTACATGTTTTCAAAGAAAGATTACTAAAGCTTTGTTTTACAACACTAAATGCTTTTGGTAAAGACCATATTTTTCAAAGTAATGTGAAAAAAAAAAAACTAAAATGAATGTTTTGATGCCAATAGCTCTTTTTGTTATTGTATTGGAATGATTCCTACCAAGAAAAGAAGAATGTCACTAATCAAGCATTTGTCTTAAGTTTAGATAAATAAAAATGGTTTTTAACTAATGCATTTCATGTTTTAAAATTTTTTCATTTATATTCTTTGGAAATTGCATACATGAATTTTATGCACAAAAATCATACATTTTCATGGAAATGACTTAAGTTTGCGTAGCAAAATAATTCATGATATCATTTTAATAAATATTTGCATTTTGCCTATTTTCTTCGTGAATTAGATCTCATCTTCATATTATTTGACAGATATATAGGATATTCTTAGCCGACAAAAGAAGAAAAGAAGATATTCTTACCCCGAAGCCACATAATCTCAATCCATCGAGTAAAAAAATAAAACTCTACAGTACTAGATCCACATCTTACCCTTGCCTAAATTATGTATCTGGGTCCGGGATGGGTCTTACCCGGCCTTACCCTACCCGCGAGGGGCAAATCCGTAACAAAAGGGATAAAGTAAGCAAAAACCCGCATTAAATAATAATACAATCGCTGGAGTGAAAGAAAAAGCGGTGCTTTGCGCAAAAAGGAAAAAAAAAAAAAAAGAAGAAAAAGAAACAAGGCGGCTTCTTCATTGTCTCAACGATGGCTTCCGGGAGCGTTGTTTCGCATCCTCCTCCTGAATCACCAACTACTGCAGCCAAACGCCCAAAGGTCGAGGTCGTCGATCCACCACCAATACTCGACGAGGAGGAAGGTCCCGATGCTTATACCATCTTCGAAGGTAAGTACAACGCCGGCGAAGGTATAGACGAGGAGGACGACGGGAAACCTGATGAAGTGACGGAGGGTTATGGCTTCGATACCATAAATTGTTATGAGAATGCTCAGCATAAGGCCGACATGTTCACCTATATGAGACAATTAGCGCGCTCTCAAGTAATTAATTAACCTTTTGCCCTAGCTAATAATTTTTCTCCTCTCTTTTTATTGTTTTTTTTTTCTTTTTTTTTTGAAGAGGAAAATGTTATGTTGATGATTCGTGTCTGATTATTTAGGGTTTTGATGTGGATTTTGTTCCTGATTGGCCCATCATTGGCGGAATTCTCCCCCTTGACCTCATCAACAGCCGGCTCACCTACGCAACCGTACTCGACTGCGTGGGTTACGCTCTTCACTTGAACAATACGGACCAGGTACATTTTGTTAATTTGTTTATTTATCCCACCTTAATTAATTAGCTCCAATAAATAATAATAATTATATCCAAACAATGCAAATCCAAAATAACTATTAGTATAATCTAGAGAGACAATTCCTTAATTTCTATGCTGATTTCAGACCAAGCCGAAACTGAAGTTGGTGAGGGTGAAGAAAGCCAATGTTGGAGCTTGCGCTGGGAGAATGTACTACATAACCTTCCTTGCTAAACATGTTGAGTCAGGAAAAAACTTTACCTTCCAGACCAAGGTTTACGTTAATATAGAAGGTCGAACTGAGGTTGACATTTTCAGGCCTTTATACAACGAGACAGGTCATTATTTGTTTCTATGCTATCTTTCCTTTCTTTGTTTTACCATTGTTTTTCTTGTTCAAAATAAATGTTGAGTGGCCTCTCTACATTTTCCTTCACTTTTGTAATAACTGTAAATTGTGTTTATCGGTTTCTGCACTCCTGGTTTCTTGCAATTTTTTCTTGCTTACACTATCTCCTAGTTTAAACTTTTAATTGTTTATGTCTCTTTTCTTTTTCTTTTTCCTTTTCTTTCCGGCACTTGAATCTTGGGTTGTCACCTGAATCTTTATTTCCGTATCCATAAGTCTACAGGAGCAACTGACTAATATATTTGATGTATGCGTACTTTTTGTCAATAGTCATTTTGTCGTGTTAACTTGTTCGTGATATAATGCTGCTGCGACGTGTTATTTATCCGCAGCTTGATCATATCGTTCCTGATCACCCATGAATGGATGACCAATTACCCATCATCAGATAATGATATAATTAGGGGATGAATGATGTAAATGATTGCCAAACTACTGGTTTTAGTGATGATAAAATAAGGAGATGAATGCTTGAAATGATTGTGATCTAGTAGCTTTAGTTATTTTCCTTTTGTTTTCTTTCCATTTACATCATCTACCGGTGCAGAGTGATAGCTCGTTTCCTCTTTGTTGTTGCAGGCTTGAAATGGACAGAAAGGAGACAGTGAAGCTGGAGCACATAGAAGGCTGGAGTTTTCAGAATGCGGATACTGGGTTCCAATATGCTGCTTGGTTAACTCTTGTTTAATATTTTATTTCGCAAGGCTAGTATGTCGTTTACTGCAACTTGGAAAACCATTTTCTGGTGGAGAATGACTCTTGATTGTTCTTGTTTTTCTTAAACTATTGCTTGGTCTTAATGCTTGGTTATTTTGTTTCCTGTCAAACACTAGTGTGCCTGTTCTAGTTTTTGAAGGAGATGAATCTTTTGCTGCAATATTTCACGTGCAGTACCTGGTTTGAGTGTGAAGCCTATCTACTTTCCGATTCTTGTTTGCATGGGCTTTCCAAATCTGTGTTTCGGGGGGGTTTTGATAACATTTGAGACACCAGAGTAACTAATTATGTTGACTGCAGTAGCTGTTAAAACTCTCTTACGTTTTTTTTTTTTTTTTGCCTTCTTACCATAAAAAGAACTTTTTGTGCGGGACTTATTGTTAAGTCCTAGTCTTTTGGCTTTAACTTTTACCAAAAAGGATTTTTTGCTTTGCACGGGGCTAAGAGGCTAAGAAGACAATACCCATGGAGGGATGAACCTTCTTTTTTTTTTTTTTTTGTTTTTTGACGAAAGGAGTGATGGACCTAAGGAGCCAATAAGTCGTCAAGGATCTAAATGTTTGACGGATCAGTTACGGCTCTACGGGGCAGTAACGCAAGATTAGTCAGTAGGGGAAGACTTCCAGACAAGCGTAGTCTGAGAACGACTATAAGTCACACGACTCATAACTTTTATCATTTGGCAACGCCACCCCATACTAGAAAATTTGAAGTTTTGTTTTTCCAATCACCAACTGGCAAAGTTTCCTTGGATTCGGAGCTTTCATACCTCGGCAGATGAGCTTTTTCTTCAATGTCTTCATCACCTCCTTTTCAGTTATAATTCAACTCCGCACAAAGGCCCATCTGAGCATATGATATAAAAGGCAAAAGTCGTTTAATTCCTACTCTCTCCGCACGGATGAAGTAGAAGAAACCATTCATCCTCTCGTTCTAAGTCTAATTGAGCGCCTGGTTCAGAATAGAGGATCTCCTGGGCTTGGGGCTGAGTGTTAGGCCTGTGTTTTATGCAACTAAATTCATTTTCTGAATGGTAACGTTCCCCCATGGGTCTAATGCAGGCCGTAAACTACCATATAAATATTAAATATCGAGTTCGTTCTTGATTAGCCAGCTAGCCATAGGTTTAGCATATCTTTGTCAGACTCGACTAGGATTTCAGTAACATCCGGGTAATGCTAGCTTGATCCATTTTCTTACTGCCGCGGCTTCTGCTGGTATGGCTGGGCTGCACTTACGATTGTAGCCACACCTAGATGGTTTCTCTGTTTGCACGATCCAAAAATCATTAGAACTTCATTGGATAATGGATATCACTCACACTCATACAGACTGCAGTACCCTGACATGTATAACTTACCTTCTAGCTACTGGTGCTTTGATAGCAATTTTCAGTAAGCAATTTTTGTCTCTTTATCTTTCAGGCCAGTAGTTTATGAATTTTGCAAGTTCCATAGCTGACCTGAATTTCAAATGTAGTCAAGAAAATTCCTTTAACATGGAAAACTGACAACGAAAAGCAATGCACTATGAATAGTTTTCGTTTTCAATTTAGATGTGTATCTGAAAAACAAAAACTTTGTTACGATCACTACGGGCAAAAATTACATCACATCAAAGCGGGTTGAGAGCACATCCAAAGTTTCATGACGATGAGTACTGGCCTAGATCAAATTGAGATGCCATGTTGGTGAAAACATCAACACAAATCTGTACACACCAATCCCCGTGACGGAATTTTCGTGTTCAGTTTTATGTTCTATTTGTAGCCGTCAATTCGATAATGAATTGTGGCAACAACCACGAAGCGAATATTTTCCTCGTCATCTTCACAAATGTGTCTCCATCGGAAGTCGTTTCCCCATGATTTTGCTTCCAACATATGACGAAAATACCAATAAGGTCATCGGTCTTGCCCAATCATTATAGGGTGGAAAGTTTGCAGGAACTTACTCGATCACCAATCTTTTATACTATCGCACTTCTATTTAAGACTCGAGCTTCCGAGCCCCCAAGCAAAGGTCTCAACGCGATCGCACTATGCAGTGGCTCCTATTGAACTCATGAAAAAAAAAAAAAAGAATAATGACGGATTTATGGATGGTTACAAGACCAGGTGCAAGTCCTACTTCATCACACCCAAATTTCAACTTTGCGCGGGAGACATTGCATCTCCAATTTACTTTTGAAGACCAGAAGTATAAATTGGCATAATACACCAAGATGCCAGTTAAACTGATATTGTGATACAAATATAGCAACAAAAACAATAAAAATGGTGGTAGAGTTGGCAGGGTTAGTCGTTGCTTGTTGGGTAGCTCGGTTTGATCCTCTTGATAATGACAGACGAAAATGGTGGTACAGGGGATTCTGGTTGCACTCATCAATGGCCTATATAGTGATGGACATAGCGCTGCCATGGACACATACTCCTGATGATAGCCTTTGATTAACAAAGGCAGAAGTAATTTCTGCCAAGGTGGTAGCTGGAGTTCACAGAACTTGAGAGAGCTTAAATACGAGATAGAGAGCGTAGCATGAACTTGATGGAATAGTGATAAAAAGTGAAGCAAAGGTTGCTACAGGTTGCACTGCAGAGCAAAAATTTAATTTTGCTATGAAAAAAAAATCTTTGTTCTACCAAAGGTGAAGAAAGCCTTCTGAAAACAGAGCAACCGTGACTGAAAGACAAAAATCCATCAATCCATTTGTGATTCCGTTCCATCAACTTCACAAGTTTGTTTGCAAAACCAAAACTAGGCAAAGTCATGCACAATTACATCCTAAGAGACAAAAATTCATCTAGATACCCATCCATCAACTCTACACGCTTGGGTCCTATAACTAGGCAGAGTGAAATGTTGCAAAATCAGCCAAAAGTAGTCTAAACCAAGCATCCTGTCATTTGCAGTACCAAACCCTCGACCAAGATCGGATTATGCTTCTTTGTTGCGATCAGGGGCAATCTGCAAACACAAGATTCAACTTAATTAAGTTTGCCTTAACCGTAAGAGATTCTAGTTTGATTTGCATTGCTTATATTCACACAAACAGAAGTACGTACCTCCAACCAACAGATGCTTGAGAACAATGAAGAAACATTCGAATTTTCCTTCATCAGTACCCTTCCCCGACCTTTGTTTGCCCAACCTTCTCCGTAGGAATTGATTATATTGAAGTAGCGTGTATTACCCTCATAGCCCCAGCCACTAATGACCACACAGTGCTCGAGTTCTTTGGGTTGCTCGCGTTTTCCTTTACGCTGAGATGATGATGATGATGATGCCGCTTGAGGCCCGGTGTATATTTCCTTTATATACATATATATATATGTTATGTACAAGTGTTAAGTTAAGTATTTTGTGAAATAAAACAAATCAATGGAAGAGATGTTATTGTTTACCCCTTCTTTGAGCGTGCCAAACTTGCTGCAGATTTTCAATGATCCAGCCACTGGGTGTTTTTGTAGCACTTTCATTATGTCATCATCAGTGCAATCTTGCTTCATACCAGGACCAGCAAAGCGTACAATCTCATGATTCTGCCAAGGAAGGCATAAATAGTGAAAAATACATAATAAAAGCAAAATAAAATAAAATATACATGTTATCAAAATGAATATTACAAGTCTGCTTCTCGAATGTTTTTCTATAATCCCATCTTTAAAGGGACAATCCGCTTCCTGAACAACTCCATGTTCAACCATCCACCTTAAGGGAAGCTTCAGAGATTCAACACTTGTTGTTTGAGATTTGTCAAGCTTCCCTGTTTCATCACCATATTTAATGCCATTGATAACATCCTGTGGTGAGAGTGAGACTTTTTCATTTTCAAGCTTGCCCTGATTGACTCTTGCTTCACCAGTGAGGGTCAAACCAATGCCCCAACAAAGATCTACGCAAAAAACAAAAAACATATATGATATATGAGGTGTTTGTAACTGTACAGAAGCCAAAAGTTGAAATTAAAAAGGTATAGGTACATACCTTTCCGTCCCTGGTTCCTTACATTGCTAACAAAAAGCCCTTGACTGCTCCAATCAAAATCGTAAGTCTCTGGTTGATTCTATCCACAATATTCACAATAGTAATATTAGCAGTATACACTGAAATCCTAAAACCTGATAGCTAGACAAAGTAGCCAGAATTAGAAAAAGCACATATAATATTCATAGTCTTGCAGCCATATATGAGAGAAAGGCAATTGAATGCATTCCTATTGGCCTAATTTCTTCCAAGGACCAATTAATTTGGCATTATATAAGAACTGGTGAATATACAGTACGATCTGGATATGAGAGATTGTGTGTGAAGGAAGGAGATAGTCCTCTTGCACTAGCTTCTTGTGAGAAGTTTAAATGGTCTTTGATTGGAGATTGAAAACACTCCCGAAGATCAAAAGTTTCATGTGGCGCCTTATGCATAATACACTCCCAACTCAGCTCAACTTGGTGAGAAGGCAAATTGCAAGAACTGAGGAATGCAGAGTTTGTGGGTCTAATATTGAATCTGCAGCACACTTATTTTTTCAGTGCAACCATGCGAGAGCTTCATGGTTTGCAACAGGTATTGGTTTGCTTACTGAAGGTATAGGTGTAGGAGGTATGGATGTTTGGTGGACAGAATTGTGTGATACCTGGCCTAAGGATTCAGCATTCAGCGTGGAATTTATCTCAAATGTCTTGTGGGAAATTTGGAAAAGCAGGAATAGCATGATTTTTTGGTGGTGAACCAATTGACCCTCTGCGAACTGTGTATAGGGCAAAAAGGTTGTCAGATGAATTGCTTAGGCATGGACGACAAGTTGATGATGCTAGCTCTATTATTCAGAGTCAGGACAAACGACGGAAGCCTCCACCAGTTGGGGGTCACAAAACTTAATACGGATGCAGCCTACTCTTATCCTAAATCGATAGCTGGGTTGGGTTTTGTTTTGAGGAATGAAAGAGGTGCAATTATTGATTGAGGAATGAGCAAAAGAATGCGTCATTCGGTTGGGGCTGCAGAGGCATGGGGATGGCCATGGGTATTCATCGAGCATTAAGATTGGGAATAGAAAGGTTGGAGATTGAGTTACATGCTGTGAAGTTGATCAAGTGGGTGTCTCTGGAAAGATGATGATCCAATAGATTGGGATGTTCATGTGATCGTACAAGATTAAAGTTTGCTGCTACAAGAATTTGATAGTTTTCAGAACCAAAGCACAGGCACATTG
Source organism: Turnera subulata (assembly GCA_028386065.3). Classification (NCBI taxonomy): domain Eukaryota; kingdom Viridiplantae; phylum Streptophyta; class Magnoliopsida; order Malpighiales; family Passifloraceae; genus Turnera; species Turnera subulata. Next base: position 38,499 of record JAKUCV010007582.1, read on the forward strand.
TCCACCACATTGGCTAACAACTTATATCCAAAAGTAAAACTATACCTTGCTTATAACTTTGTCTTTGGCCTTGTAAATAGAACTCTTACCTCTTCCATATTGCTCCTATGTTTTACCAGAAAAAAGTCTAATGTTAGTTCATTAACATAAAAGAATAACAAACAATAAGTCAATTTCAAAGTTAATGTTTCAAATAGATTATGTTGTTTCCATTTTTTCACTTTCTCGATATGCAAATTTTTATGAATTTTTATTTCTTTTATGAAGTATTTAAATGCCTTACATACCACATTGTGAACATGAACTTCCACAACCCCTTCAACCTCTTGAATTCTCCTCACAGCTCTATCTCTGTCTGAGTCCACGTCTATCATTATTCCTTCAGCTGTCTTACCCATCAAGCTAAAACTGCTAATTTTTTGGCCAGGGAACATTCGACGTAGACTATTTTCCACAGTACCATATAATAGGTTGGGCTCACACTTTCCTGGGATGTAAGTTGTCTGTTGTTGGTTACCACAACGAACAACTAGTTCTTTGCAATCCATGACTCAATCCCTCTATCCAAAACATAAATAAATTCTATAGTCAGAAAATTCAATGACAATGTTTGAGCGAAAAAAAAGTAACATAAAAATAAAATAAACAAGGTTCTATTGTTTGTTTTTTTAACCATGAAAAGATCTTCACAGAATATATCACAAGCGTGACAAAAAAAATACATGCAAGAACAATAAGAGGAAAAATACTTAGATTCAAATAAAATCCTCAACAACACCTTACGGGGCATACATGTAGAAACTCTTTGTGAAATTAATCTAAACAAAGCTAAAAAACCTGGCCTATTTGGTTACGTAGCTAGTGTTGTATCAAAAGTTTGACTAAAGTCAATACCTTATTATTCTAGTAACATTCATTGTTCACTATTACCACGATTAATGAATAGTAGTACCTTTACTACGATGAATGAATAGTACCTTTACTTTAATTCTTTATTTTTTTTTCATGAAACAAACATCAGAATTAATGACTAATTAATGAACAACAGCCAAAAATTACTGTAGGAAAAGATTAAGTCAAATAGATAACCAGATATATTAGATCGTGCATGACTGATTAACCCACAAAACTACCATAACCAAATGTGTGTGATTGATGATGGAAACAAAGAAAGATTGAGTTACCAGTTTGAGAAGTTAAACAACGGCTGTGTACACAATAAGCAAAAGAACCCTAAAAGTAAAGTTCTTAACTTTATAGCAAAGACTAAAAAGGAGAGTATCAAGAGGTAACCTGGAAGATGGAACCAAATGGGTATAGTTTCTCTCCCTCTTTCTTTCTAACTTTCTTTCTCTCCCTCTTTCTCTTCAAATCTCGCAAAAGTTGTTAACTTTGTAACAACAGAAGAGAGTATCAACAGTAAAGATGTAGTCTGGAAGATGGAACCAAATGGGTATAGCGGAGAACAACTAATTCTTCCTCTCTCCCTCTTACTTTCTTTCTTTCTTTCTTTCTTTTTTTTACGGGCTATCTTGCACCCTGTCTTCAACTTAGCAGAAATAAGTTGGCGTGTGCATGTGGACTGGACTATTCGGTGCTCCTTCAGTGTGTACTGTTAGGGGTGCAACCTTGAAATGATGTGGTCTATTTTTTTTGGAAAAACTAAATAATTTAATTAATATTGAGAAAAAACTATATTATTGCCTAACCCTCTTTACGTCTTATAAATTATATATTCACCCGATAATTTTTTTTTTTTACTTCTGTATGAGATTAATCACAATGTCCTTTTCTTTTTTTTTTCGTACACTAGTACACAAATTTAAAGATTTGTCCTATGTTTTTTTTTTTTTGAGAAACAAGATTTGTCCTATGTTAAAATACCCAGTGTTGTGTTCAGAATCCAAAAAGTGTGCCAACCTTAAAGCTTCCTAAAAAATATACAAAAACACACCTCTATTTTTTTTTTAGATCAAACACACTTCTAATTTAAAGGTAGTAATGAAAAAACATATGGAGTCGTAAAATGATGATACTGATTATGAAAAAAGTAATTTTTTTAAAGGTTTGACTTTTGGCGAGTTTGCTGATGAAGGATTTGTCATAACTCAATCCATATCCAAATTTTATAAATTTTTTTGGGATACCTGGGATCGATGAAAGTTTTATGAGAAAATATATAATTTAGAAGACAGGAGAGGATAAACAATATTATATTTTTTTATGAATATAATCAATTAAAGTTATTTCAGACGTGGAAAATTAATGTCCATGTGTTGAAAAATTAACAGTGTTTATATATATATATATATATATATATATATATACACATCATAAAAAGGGAAACCTGCTGCATGGCTGTGGCACACAACAACCAATAAAAATGCTAGTTCGATAAATGTTGACGTTAAGAAAAAAGGAAAAAGATGTTAAACGCTAATACTCTTTACATTCTTAAGTTCACCAAAGGAAGAATTTAGTTTGCTCACATTTGGTAGAAAAAAAATTCTTTTTGGTGAAGAATTCTCAAAAATGCCCCCCTTACAATGGCGAACTAAATCTAGTATTTAAAAACAAAAGAAAACAAAGACAATAGTCTATGCCTTGTGGTTGTATTCTGACCGTGCTGGTAGCTCCCATTGTGTGTCATATTTGAGCTTTGTTTTTTCCCAATTTTAAAAAAGTGAATAGTTGCCGTGCTAAACTTCAATTTCCTTCTCGGGTAATGAAGTGCAGAGTTGGCAATCAGAATTAGATTTACAAAAGCAGCATAACTTTTTCCTTCTCTGTGTTTCTTTTTTTTAACGTGGGAAGGCGAAAGAAACGGGTAGTCAGTCTCTCTCTCTCTAGTCTGCGCATTTTCAAAATGGTTATAGCAGCAAAGCTATTATTGATTTGATGCGATGTGTGTCCAATCCCCAGGGTCCCCACTAAAAGTTTGGATTGTATATGTGATGATAATTAGGGTCATTTCTATCCAGCTCCATGACTAAAGTACTCACCATAATTATTTTTTATTAATTAAATTTTACATAATATTAATGTGAAGAATTCAAATAATAATAAATATTTTCTTTAGTTTACAATATTTTATTTCCATTTTAATTGAAATTTTTAAATTATAACTTATTTGAAAACTAATAAGAGTTTGGGGTAGACCTATTCATTTTAGGAAGTCGACCTAATAATTATTAATGGGTCAATCTATTAAAATCACAAGTCGACTTAATAGGTCAATACGTTTAAATTAACTGGTCAATCTATTAAATAGCAAATATAATTTTTTTTAGTACGTGGAGGTTGACCTGTCAAATTCACAGGTTGACCTATCAATGGTTGAATGGTTCTAAGTAGTTGGTGAAGCGCCCCGACCCGTATTTACCGTAACACAGTAAATACGTGCCGGAACTATTCTTATTGATAGGGAATACAGTATAATAACCTGTATGTACAACTGAAAAAACAAATACAACAACCATCACCCAACACGGGGACTATTATTCAGCAGCTCACAGCTCACAATATATAGCATCAGCAGAGAAAAGAGCAAGCAACAGAGGCAGAGTGACAAACAGCCTCAAAGTCATATGAACAAGCTAACACAGCAGCGGAATTATAATACAGCATCATATGCAATAGAACAGCAGCGGAAGACTTTATGCACATGCAGCGGAGGTATGGATCCGGAGTCAGGTGGAGAAGAAAGCAGCAGCCATCGAACATCGTACCTGAACTACGAAACAACTTAACCTACGGGATGAAACCCCGCAGGCGAGGGGTGAGTCCGAAGTGCTCACCGACGAAGGATAAACAGTGATATGCAGGCAACCGTAATACTCAAAAGAAATCACAGGCAAGTAATAACATATCTCAAGCAAGACTGAGCCAAGACCAAAAGAATACTTAACATAATTTCCAATTTTATTTTCCGGGCCCCCGTCACTGGACAAGCTAGGGTCGTACCACGTTATCAATTAATTCTGGATGCTAGGTCAAAGAGAACCTTACCATTCTTACTACACCGGGTTCAACAACCCAAAACCGGATATTTGGTATATCCAAACCACTGGGTATTTGGTATACCCCAACCACAGGCATCAACATGCCAACCGGATATTCGGTATATCCGAACCACTGGGTATTTGGTATACCCCAACCGCAGGCAACAACATGCCAACCAAACCAAGTAACCGACCATAGCATCCCAAAATTAATTTTCAACCATCGGGTCGTATCACTACTTTCCACATGACATTTATATCATCATCTCATTTCAATTCCAACTTCCAATTTCCAATTTCCATTTCTCAATTATCCACAGTCAACAGTTCAACATCAAACTCAGCATAATATCCACAGAATTAATATCACAGTTCAATAATCACAACAGCAATAATCACAGCAATCGATAACCAACAGTGAATATCTCAGCAGTTCAATCAAACAACAAAGTACACAAGTATTACAGGCAACATAAAAAAGGTTATCCATCCTCACCTTAGCCGATTACTCAATTATGGAAATGTCCAGCAAATTCCAAGTCCGGTTCCTCAGCAAATTGCTCGTTATCAACTCCTATATCAATCAAATAATATGCACACATAAGGTGATATGCAAATGCCATGCTAGTACTGTGTATCGAAAATTAAATATAAACTCGGCTCGGTTACTCCCCCGGATTAATTTTCCATTATCATCATCATTCACCATTTATTTCAAGTGCTAAAATACCATACTATACTTAGACTTATACCCGGATATTATTCCGGTATTTTATTACCCTGATAATACCCTTTCCAAAATTATTCCTTAAGTATGTACTTTCCAAAATATTATTTCTACAAATTATTATTTTTCTTCCATATGATATATATACCATATAATATTTTCCAAAATTAATTTTCCTTTCCATTATATATTTTTCCAGATTTTATTCTCTTTTCTTTTCTTTTTTTTTTTTAAATTTAATTTTGGACTGGGCCAATGGTGTCAAGCCCATATCCAAAACCCAGCCCAAACCCAAGACCAGGCCCAGGTCAAAGCCCAGACCACAGCAGGCCCAAGCCACACCCGGCCTAGAACCCGCGCGGCCCAAGGCTCAGACCCAGGTCGCGACCCGACCATAAAAGGGGTCAAGTATCACGCAACCGGGTCGTGCTCACCTTGATGCAACGGCCGGCGACGCGACGTACGGGTGGCGAGACGATGGAGGCAGACGAGCACGGGCGGCGGCGACGCACGACAGAGGAGGCAAGGCGGCACTTGAGGCGAGGCGACGAGGTGCTGGCCTGCTCGGGTCGCCGTCGGGTCGTGGCGCGCGAAGGAGAGGAGCAGCAGGGAGGAGCTCGGCGCCGGAAGAGGAAGAGAGGAAAGGAGAGCGAAGGAGAAGAGGAAGATGGTGGCGCGGCTAGTGGAGGAGGAGAAAAGGATGATGGCGAGTGGCCGGCAGTGGTGGCTCGGCCGGCGTGGGTGTTCACGGGGAGGAAGAAAAGAAGAAGGAAAGGGGAGGGTGGTGGTCCAAAACCACCACGTTTGGTCTGGTGTGTGGGTTGTGTTATTATTTTTTTTTTCTTTTCTGGTTCTAGTTTTTCCTAGGCAAAATATGGTTTCTGGGTTTGTGTTTATGTTTGTAGCAGGAGGTGAAGCTGGTGATGGAGGCGATGCAGCAGAAGAAAAATAGTTTTATAGGCAGCAAAATCACTGGTAAGTCACAAGTATAATAGGTAGTTCACAGGCTGGATAGGAAAAAGGCGGCTGATAATTGAATCCTCAATTATGCAGTTACTATGTTGCATGTGAAGTGTGACCCGCCTGGACCAGAAAATATCCAATATACCCACTTATCCTTATTTCTGGTCCATTAACTCGAGGATAAACCCGACTTTTCCGAAGATTCCTGGACCCGAAAAATTCCAACTTTGGTCCGTAAAATCCGCAGAAAAATTTCGAACGTGGGACAAGGCTCAGTTTCAGAATCCATTGCTCGATTTACCATAATTTAATTACCCAAGATTAAAATCAATGGTAAATTACTGTAAAATTACTTAAACAGTCCCAGTAAAAATGAAATTTTTACCTGGGCTGTTACAGTTGGACCCGTTAAATTTGCGTGGTCAATTTATTAGCTAGCAAACACAATCTTTTAAAATAATTTTTTAAAGGAGGTCAACCTATAAAATTATCTAAGCACTTCATCTCAATAAATTATATTTTAAACAAATATATATAATTTTGAAAAAAATATAGTCAAAATTCATAATGTAGTATACATCTTGGTGGAAAAATATTTTGAAACAACCTGACCCGTATTTACCATTATTCACAGTAAACACGTGGCCAACTTATTATTACTGGAATAACAACATCCAAGTCATACAATAAAGTCAAACCAAAGCATAGCTTAATATAGCAAACCACACACGTCACCCGAGCACGGGGACAATTATTACAAAAGCAGTCTCAACAGCAACCAACAACAGAAGCAGAGTGACACACAACAACAGCGGAAGACTTGAAAATAACAACAACACACCACAAATGAAAGATGCAGTGGAGTATGGATCCGGGTCTGGCAGAGGGTACGCCGCAGCTTGTCTGGCGCGTTCCTGTACTAAAAGCAAATCAATCTACGTGACCGAGTCACGTAGTGAGGGGTGAGTCCGAAGTGCTCACCGGGTAAAATCCACAAGTAATGATTAATATACAAGCATCCATTATATCCAAGTTGTCAAGAACAATTAATACAAGACAAAGACATAAAATTAACCGAACCTACGCTCACCGGTTATCTTTCTCAACAACTAGCCTGCTAGACTTATCCAAATTTTATTAGCAGGGCCCCTATCACAAAGTAAATGTTGGTCGTGCCTGGTAGCCAGGTTAGCTAACCCTAGGGTACTCCCCGTGAAACACCCGTGTCCCAATTTTACAAACAAATTAATCAAATAAAGGAAATTACCAAAAACACCCCTGAAACCCGGGACACGAAATCCAATGTCAACAACATCCAAGATTCTCAATAAAAAGAGATGTCATAACAAACATAGTCAAACTGGCTTAGCAAGCCTCAAATCAAACCCGGCATCCTGCCGATACAACATCAATAGTAAATCCCGGCAATCCGCCGATAAAATAATCCAAAAATCAATAATGACATCTCAATAAAAATTCCAGTGCAGCGGAAGAATCAAACGGAGTAAAAATAAGAGAATCAAACAACATGCATGCCGACTCTATGGATCCAACCGGGAGATCAAGCACAGCTACCTGCTGAGATAACCACGTCCGTACTCTGGAAGGATGGAAAGTGACTGCACGCTATCTAAGGTCTGAAAAACAACGTTGGCGATTATGTGAGTCGCCTACTCAGTGAGCAATATATATCTAATTATGAAGGTGTGCAGATCAAGTCCGAAAGGAAAGAAGAGCAACAGACTAGCATGCAAACATACAACAATCAATACTAACATGCCAACACAATCAAGCATACAGTTTATTATTCTCCATCTGTTGTGTGTTAAGTTTTCTTATTATGATTTATTATTCAGGGCCCCCTACTGTGTGCGTCGAGCTCGGTGCCGTCTCATGAGACAACCAGGCATAAGCCCAAATAAAACCAGGCATGAAGCCCAACATATCCATAGAGAGAGAGAGAGAGAGAGACAGAGAGAAAGAGGGAGGTAGAAAGGGGGAGGTAGAAGGAGGGAGATAGAACCGGTCATTACAGACCCATATGCAAATCCGCATAACACTTGCTAAACCGCAAGCAAACCCGAGGGGTATCACTTCCCGCTCGAAACAACCGGTCATCAGCACACAGTAGCCTAACTTCTACTGTACATTATTCTTATTCACAAATTATGAGTTCATGTGCCAAGAGATTGTGATTTACCCGGGTGGTGTGATAAAACAGCTTATATAGATCACCGGGTCTCCGACCCACAACACATCACACAAACACCCAAAATCACACATGTTGTAATCCACAACAAATCCAACATCCAGCTCATAAGCAAATAATACACTTAGGCACACAATACAGATTACAGCATGTTAGCAAACAAGCATGCAACTCAAACAAACCAATCCAACAAGCTCATGCATACAGACATAAAAAGACATATAAAGTCACCTCAACGACGATTGTCCTGTGGAGCCTTTCCCAAAACAGATCCTCCAGCTCCCGAGGTATTACCCGTGCCTGAATACCGGCACACACAACAAATTACAACACAAACAATAAAGACGTGCATGCATGCAACTATAATGCTCAACTGAGTTAAACCCGTCCCTAGTTAGTCGACTATGTAATTCCCGGGTCTAAACCCGACTTAATGTTCTCTCCCAAAACTCCGAGTATCGGGACCTAAGGTTCACCGGGCTTAAGCCCAACTAAGTCCAAGAGTAGTTCCCGAGCCTATGGCCCACTCATTATGTCGTTTATGAATTCCTGGCCTAAAGTCCAATCTAAGCCCAATTACAATTTCCGGCCCTAAAGCCCACTTCCTTAAGTCCTTATTAAGCCAAGCATAGGATTGGGCTTAAAGCCCGTTACTTAAGTCCAAGGTTAATCCGATGTCCAAAGATTCCCGGCCTAAGGTTCTACCCGTGTCGGTAATTACCGGCCTCATACCACTCACCCTCTCGGTTTCCACTAAACTCAATTTAAGTACATAACCCAATTCCGAATATAGTACATGCCATGAACGAATACAAATTACACATTAAAGTATACCGTTAAGTGCCGAAAATAACACCCGAGTCTTCGCCGAAAAAATTTCCGAGCCTCGCCGGAAAATTCCCGAGCCTTCGCCGGATTCCGGTGAACCTCGCCGGAAAATGCACAACGACACCAAAACGATGAAACCAACCTCCAAACAACCTGCTGATTCCAATCAACAACACTGCCATAATTCGAAACCAACCAAAGGTTCAATTCAACAATTCAGCAACCAATTAAATCACTAATTTGCAGCAAAAGAGTGGCTGAACTTACCGAAAAGAGACAGCCCGCGCGTGTCCGGACACGTCATGCCGCCGATTCCCCAGCCAACAAAATATGCACCCGCTGCTACACAAACACGAGCAGCAACCAACAAGCAAAACCACCACCAACAATCGTCACAACACCGTCGACCCGAAATCAACACAACCACAGCACGCCGGCGACGACCAATGACGCGCGCACGCACGACCCCAGCCCCAATCCAACAGCACACATCCGACACATCATCAAACAAACCCATCAACACAAAAGAACCCAAGAGAACCGAGAACGAAAAGGAATAGAAAGAAAAGAAACGAACAAAGACAACGCCTTACCAACACTTCGAGAGGGCGGCGCTGGCGGTTCATCAACACAGAGCTTCAGCCGTCAAGACAGCCCTCACTCTCACCTCTCCTTCCCTGACCGGCTGCAGCGACCCGAGACCAAACGGCTACGTGCCCCTAATCGCGGCGGTGGCGTCTCGTGTGTTTGTGAGTGCTAGGAAAGCGAAAGAGGGAAGAGGACCGGAGAGGAAGAGAAGGGTGAAGGAAAGAGAGAGAGATGAAGACGAGGGAAGAAGGAAGGAAGGGGGGTTGTGGAAGAGGAGAAGAGAAGAGAGAGAGAGAGAAGGAAGAAGGGGTCGGCGGCGGCTGCAAAAAGAAGAGAAGGGGAAAAAGAAGAAGAAAAGGGGAAGAAAAGAGGAGGACTCGGGTTAGGGCTTGGCCGCCCTAGTGGAAGACCCGTCGTCCGCTTAGGCGCGGTCAACCCCCGCCCGGTCAACGCGATTGTTTTATTTTATTTTTTTTTTTTTAAACAGTTTCCAAAACGACGTAGTTTCGACCATGTCATCGTTCAAACCCCGTTTCACCTCGAAATGAGACCCCGTTTCCGACGAAACTCAAACTCCTTATAACGCCAACCTGAATACATTATTTCCAAGGAAAATAATTTATTTCCATAACCAAAAATCCAGAAATTCCTCAAGGGTAAAAATGGAATCAAAATTCCGAAAATTCTGAAAAATCCACTTATGAAAATTCGGGGCGTTACAGTTCTACCCCACTTAAGGAAATTTCGTCCTCGAAATTGCAAGGTAAGAACATCAAAACAGATGGGGATACTGCTCCCGCATGTGGGACTCAACCTCCCAAGTAGCCTCATTCGGAGAATGACGGCTCCACCTAACCCGAACTATCGGAATAACTCGATTCCTCAACTGTCGCTCCTCCCGAGCAAGAATCTTAACCGGCTCCTCAACATAAGTCAAATCCTCAGAAACCTCCACCTCTTTCGGGGATACTATATGACTAGGATCAGATCGGTAACGCCTCAGCATCGAAACATGGAATACATCATGTATGCGCGACAGCTCCTCCGGTAAAGCCAACCTGTAAGCCAGCGGACCAATCCGCTCTATGATCTCATAAGGACCAATATAACGAGGGCTCAACTTGCCCTTCCTCCCAAACCGGATAACACCTCTCCAGGGAGCAACACGGAGGAAAACTCTGTCACCTACATTGTACTCCATCTCCCGACGATGCTTATCAGCAAAACTCTTTTGCCGATCCTGAGCAGCCCTCATGCACTGCTTAATCACCTCGATCTGATCAATAGTCTCCTGGACTAGGTCCGGACCAATCACCTGTCTCAGACCTTCCTCATGCCAACAAATCGGACTACGACACTTCCGCCCATACAAAGCCTCATATGGCGCCATACCGATACTGGAGTGATACCCGTTGTTATAGGCAAACTCAACCAACGGTAACGTCTCATCCCAGGAACCACTAAAATTGAGCACACAGGCTCTAAGCATATCCTCCAGCGTCTGTATGGTCCTCTCCGACTGCCCATCGGTCTGCGGATGGAAAGCAGTACTGAAATTCAGCTTAGTACCCAAAGCTGTCTGCAAACTCTTCCAGAAGTGGGAAGTAAACCTCGGATCCCTATCCGACACAATGGATAGTGGAACTCCATGTAAACGGACAATACCCGAAACATATATCCTTGCCAGCTTATCCACGGTATCCGTCTGCTGAATCGGTAAGAAATGAGCTGACTTGGTCAACCTGTCAACAATGACCCAGATGGCATCATGTCGACCCCGGGTCCTCGGTAACCCGATCACAAAGTCCATAGTAATATGCTCCCACTTCCACTGCGGAATAGTCAAAGATCTCATCTTGCCGGCAGGAGCCTGATGCTCGGCTTTCACCTGCTGACAAGTCATACAACAAGCCACAAACTCCGTAACATCCTTCTTCATCCCGGGTCACCTATAATGACTCTTCAAGTTCTGGTACATTTTGGTGCTACCCGGATGCATAGCATATGGCGCATTATGCGCTTCATCCATAATCCATCTCCTCAAGTCATCAACATCCGGAACACACAACCGATCACCGGTCATCAAAGCACCATCCTCCTGGACATAGAAACTAGAACTCTCCCCACCGAGAGCCTTATCTCGCAACTCTGCTAAATGAGGATCTCCATACTGCAACTCCATGATCTTATCCCGCAAGGTCGGCCGAATGCTCAAACTGGCTAACAACGCCCCAGTAACACCCACCTCTAACTGTGCATCCAATGACCTCAGCTCCACCAAGGAAGGCAAAGCATAAGAAACAGAGTCCTCATCTGTAGCAACCACTCTCTTCCGGCTCAATGCATCAGCAACAACATTGGCCTTGCCCGGATGGTACTCAATAGTACAATCATAATCCTTCAGAAGTTCAATCCTCATGTTAAAATCCAACACTTCTCACCGTACAGATGGTGTCTCTAGATCTTCAAGGCAAAGATCGCAGCAGCTAACTCCAAATCATGGGTCGGATAGTTCCTCTCGTGAGTTCTCAACTGCCTGGAAGCATATGCTATCACCCAACCCTCCTGCATCAACACACATCCCAAGCCCAGACCAGAAGCATCACTGAACACCGTGTACTCCACTCCGGGTCTCGGAACAGTCAAAACCGGTGTAGAAGTCAACCGACTCTTCAACTCCTCAAAACTCTTCTGACAACTGTCATCCCAAACAAAAGCACAGTCTTTCCTTAACAGCTTAGTCATGGGACCCGCTATTAAGGAAAAACCCTCAATGAACCTCCGGTAGTAACCAGCAAGTCCAAGAAAACTCCGTATCTCAGATACACTCTTCGGTGGCTCCCATTCCATGACTGCCTTAATCTTGGCCGGATCCACCTTAATGCCCTCACCGGACACAATATGCCCTAGGAATGCGACCTCATCCAACCAAAACTCACACTTACTGAGCTTGGCATAGAGTTGTTCTTCTCTCAACCTCTGCAAAACTTGCCTCAAGTGGTCCTCATGTTCGGCCTTACTACTCGAGTAGACCAAGATGTCATCAATGAACACTACCACAAACCGGTCCAGAAATTCATGGAAGACCTGCTGCATCATACACATGAATACTGTCGGTGCATTAGTCAGTCCAAAAGGAACAACCACAAACTCATAATGACCATACCGAGTGCGGAATGCAGTCTTCGGTATGTCTTGCTCTGCAATCCGAACCTGATGGTAACCAGATCGCAAATCAATCTTCAGAAACATAGATGCACCCTGCAACTGATCGAACAAATCATCAATCCTAGGCAAAGGATACTTGTTCTTCACAGTCACCTTGTTCAACTGCCTATAGTCTACACACATTCGCATACTACCATCCTTCTTCTTTACAAACAAGACCGGGGCACCCCAAGGTGAGATGCTCGGTCTAATAAAACCCTTATCTAACAACTCTTCCAGTTGTTTCTTCAACTCCTGAAGCTCTGCCGGAGCCATTCTGTAGGGCGGTATAGAAATAGGTGCAACTCCCGGTACCAAATCAACAGTATACTCCACCTTCCGCTCCGGAGGCAACCCAGGTAAATCATCAGGAAATACATCGGGAAACTCCCGAACAATAGGAATAACCTCCACACCAGGTACTGGTACCGAAGAATCGACCACATGAGCAAGAAAGGCATCACAACCCTCTCGGATCATCCTGAAAGCCTAGATGGCCGAGATACAGCACGCCGATAGAACTCTTCGTTCTCCAACGAACACCAATCTCCGCCCCAACAAAGAAGATAAAGATACTTCCCTGGCCCGACAATCAACTACTGCTCGGTGTCTGGACAACCAGTCCATGCCTAAGATAACATCAAACTCTCCCAAATCCATGACAGCAAGATCAGAAGGAAAACCCTTACTATCATACTCTATCGACACATTTCTACAAACTCTATCAACAACTACCATGTCTCCAGTGGGTAAACGGACTCTTAGGGGCTTACTAAGGTTATTATCCTCTATGTTATGAGTAGTCATGAATGCACGTGATACATGCGTAGAACCTGGATCAATTAAAGCATGTGCAAACTGACCAAAAACCATAAAGGTACCTGCTATAACATCTGGAGCATCAGCAGCCTCCTCTCGGGTGATGGCATAAACCCTAGGAGCTGCAGCAGAATGAGTCGCACCTCCGCGGTTCGGAGCTCCAGAACCTCCACGACCTCGACCCTGCTGTCCGCCACCCCTGTTCGGACCAGAAGAAACAGCACCACTAGCCACGGAACTCTGTACTATATACTGAGAACCACTGCCACCATTATCCCTCATCCACTTGTAGCAAGTAGACTTCTGGTGTCCCGGAGTTTTGCAATACCAGCATGTACCCGAGAACCGTGCCGAGGAACCCCGTCCCCGAGAACCAGACTGATAGGACCATCCACCCGAGGTTCTGCCCGGTCCACCCTGATAACTCTGCCCTCAGAACTTCTTCGAACCCTGGTAAGAAGAGCTTTGTCCAACAGAATAGTCCGCACCTCTGGCATCAGAATACTGCCTCTTCTGACCAGAAGCAGATGCCTGCTTCCTCTGCTCGGCTGCCCGAGCCTCCTTCCCTAACAACTGAACTCTCTCAGCATCAAAAGCAGCGGCACAAACTGCCTCCCAAGTCTTGTGCCCTACACCAGCCACAGCCATCGCTATCTCAGTACGTAAGCCGTTAACAAACCGCCTACACTTGGTCAACTCATCGGGCACAAACTCCCTAGCATAAGAGAGAAGGATGCTATACCGGATCCTGAAAGCTGATACAGTCTCATCTAGACCCTGCTTCGCCTCAAGAAACTGCTTCTTCTGCTCCTCCAAAAAACCAACAGTAAGAAACTCCTTGTAGAATCTCTCCTTGAAATCCTCCCATGGCATCTCCACAGGCTTTGGTAGATTGACCACAAGATCCTGCCACCATGACAAAGCATACCCAGTGAACTTTTGTGCAGCTAATCGAGCCCTCTGCTCAGGTGCACAGGTGAACTTCTCCAGAACATTCTCCACCTGGCGAAACCAATCATCAAACTCCTTGACTTTACCCCCTTCACTTGTGAATTCCTTCACAGCAGACTTATCCATATGTTTGTATCCACTCTCCATACCACTTGCTGCTGCTGCTGAAACTGCTGGAACTGCTGCCACTGCAGAAAAGCCTGATACTGCTGGAACGCTGGGTTCACAACAGGTGGTACAACATTCTGTCCTCCACCCCCTGCAGCATTATTCTCTGCTGCATTATTGTTCCCCTGACCAATGGGAACCTGCATCACCGACACATTGTCGGAGACATGAGTAGCGGCATCATCCTCAGCATTGTGCTGTCCCTCGTGATCCATATCGACGCCTATATGAATGCAAATGAGTCAAAACACTCTTGAAATCATAAATCCGGAAACAGGCTTAAACACAGAAAACACTTTGAAAACAAAGTTTTAAAACACTTTTAAAACCAAGGATCTGAAGCCTGCTCCGCTACCAAGCTGAAACACCCGTGTCCCAATTTTACAAACAAATTATTCAAATAAAGGAAATTACCAAAAACACCCCTAAAACCCGGGACACGAAATCCAATGTCAACAACATCCAAGATTCTCAATAAAAAGAGATGTCATAACAAACATAGTCAGACTGGCTTAGCAAGCCTTAAATCAAACCCGGCATCCTGCCGATACAACATCAATAGTAAATCCCGGCAATCCGCCGATAAAATAATCCAAAAATCAATAATGACATCTCAATAAAAATTCCAGTGCAGCGGAAGAATCAAACGGAGTAAAAATAAGAGAATCAAACAACATGCATGCCGACTCTATGGATCCAACCGGGAGATCAAGCACAGCTACCTGCTGAGATAACCACGTCTGTACTCTGGAAGGATGGAAAGTGACTGCACGCTATCTAATGTCTGAAAAACAACGTTGGCGATTATGTGAGTCACCTACTCAGTGAGCAATATATATCTAATTATGAAGGTGTGCAGATCAAGTCCGAAAGGAAAGAAGAGCAACAGACTAGCATGCAAACATACAACAATCAATACTAACATGCCAACACAATCAAGCATACAGTTTATTATTCTCCATCTGTTGTGTGTTAAGTTTTCTTATTATGATTTATTATTCAGGGCCCCCTACTGTGTGCGTCGAGCTCGGTCCCACCGGGAATAATTACTTGTCCTCACCTTAGTCGATAAGTTCCTCGGGAATTTTGCCCGCGGGTTCCAAGTCCAAGTCCACGTTCGCGTTCTCTTCACCTAGTAGTATTAACATATAATCACATAAATGCACAACAAAATGATATGCATGTATAATTGCCTATTTCCGTAATTCATTTTTAGTATGGTCCTGACATAATTATTATTTTTACCCAATTTATGTCCTTGATAATATATACTTCTGTAAGATTATTATTATTTATTATTATTTATTTATACTTCCAGAATATATATCCATGTCTACATATATAGAATTACTATCATTATAATTTTAATAATATTAATACCGTTATTATATTTCTAGTTATAGATATACTATTGCACATAAATTTCCAGCCCACATGCAGGTCCATGAGCAGATCAATAGGCTCAACCCAGTACAAAACCTGGGCCAAACACTACAGCCCACTCGGCAGACCAAATGCGGGCCACCAGTCCAGCTCGCAACCGGCGAGTCAACTCACCGACGACTCGGCAGAACTGAACTCGGTGGTTGCAGCGTGAGATGAGGACGGCTGCTGGCGGCGCGACGCGATGAGAAAGACGACCGGCGCGAGCTTCCTGCGGCGTAGTGGAGGCGGCGGTGCGAGCAGGCAAAGGGGCAGCACATCAGGTGAGCAGAGGCGAGGTGAGCGGTGACGAACTCGGGCTCGGTCACGTGGCGGTCGGGGAATAGAGTGGAGGAGGAGGGGTTGTTGGTGGCGGCGCGATAGCGTGCGAGGCAGGAGGAAGGTGGTGGTCGCGCTGGTGCTGCGCGTGGTGGCGGTTGGGTGGTCGGCAGTGGAGTAATGAAGGAGGAAGAAGAAGAAGATGGTGGTGTATGACGTCGTTTAAGGCAGCAGAAGGGGTTGTTGTTGTTGTTTGTTTTTTTTTTTTATATATAATTGCAATAAACTGTATTGAAAAATGAAGATGGTTGTTAGAAGAGATGGACAGACAAGTTACTGGAAGCTGGAGTCTGTTTTGCGTGTTTTCAGTTTGCAGATCAAGGGTGGATTTTATAACCAGAAAAAGTAAAGGCAGATTACGAAGCAGACAAAGAACGGGGGGGGGAAAGAGAGGTAAAAAAAAAAAATGTCTGCCACAATGGGATTCAATTATAGAGGGTCACCGTGTGCATGATTGAGCTGGAAAAATCTAGACTAGCAAAAGACTTTTATGCCCTTCTAGTTTCCCTTGGGTTTTAAATTAACCTAGGGGTATAATCGTCTTTCCATGCTTTTACCAATCCGGAAAATTCCAACTTGTCCCGAAAATTCTGTAAAAATATCTGGGGTATGGAATGAGACTCGGAATTGGAATCCGATGCTCGGTTTATCATGAAATAATTACCAAAGGTTAATTCTTCACGATAAATCACTGTGCAAAAGAATTACGGTCGCGATAAAACGTAAAATTTACCTGGGCTGTTACAGCCTTCCCCCCTTAAGGAATTTTGTCCTCGAAATTCGATCTCGGTTCCTCAAAGAGATGCGGGTACTGCGCTCGCATGTGCTCTTCTACTTCCCATGTAGATTCATTAGCTGAGTGCTTACTCCATTTGACTTTCACCATGGGAATGGTGCGTTTTCTTAGCTGACGTACTTCTCGTGCAAGAATCTTCTCCGACACTTTTGTATATGTCAGATCCTCTGCTACCTCAACTTCTGCTGGTGTCACTATATGACTTGGATCTGATCGGTACCTCCTTAGCATCGAGACGTGGAACACGTTATGAATGCGTGATAACTCTTCAGGTAAAGCCAACTTGTACGCCAAGGGTCCGACCCTTTCCACGTTCTCATAAGGTCCAATGTACCTGGGGCTTAACTTTCCTTTCTTCCCGAACCTGATTACGCCTTTCCATGGCGCAACTCGGAGGAAAACTTTTTCACCAACTTGATACTCCATCTCTCGTCGGTGTTTATCTGCATAACTCTTCTGTCTATCCTGTGCGGCTCTCATGCACTGTTTAACTGTCTGGATTTTATCAACTATTTGCTTGACCAAATCCGGACCAACGATCAATCGAAGTCCTTCTTCATCCCAGCAAACCGGACTTCTACACTTCCTTCCGTAGAGAGCTTCAAAGGGTGGCATACCAATACTAGAATGATAACCATTAGTGTATGCAAACTCCGCCAAAGTTAGATACTTGTCCCAACTTCCACTAAAATTAAGTGCACAAGCTCTGAGCATATCTTCCAAAGTCTGGATAGTCCTTTCGGACTGTCCGTCTGTCTGTGGATGGAAAGCAGTGCTAAAGCTCAACTTAGTACCGAGTACTTTTTGTAGACTCTTCCAAAATCGAGAGGTAAACCTCGGATCTCGATCAGACACTATAGACTTGGGTATACCATGCAGTCTCACAATCTCTGCAACATATTTTCTCGCCAAAGTGTCCATGGTATTGGTTTGGCGGATAGGAAGAAAATGAGCAGTCTTGGTCAAACGGTCGACAATGACCCAAACGGCGTCATGCTTCCTTTGAGTCATCGGTAACCCTATCACGAAGTCCATCGTGATCATCTCCCACTTCCATTCTGGTATTGTGAGAGATTTCATCTTTCCAGCTGGTGCTTAGTGCTCCGCTTTCACTTGTTGACAGGTGATGCATTTCGCGACGTATTCTGCCACATCCTTCTTCATACGAGGCCACCAATAGTGGCTCCTCAGATTATGATACATCTTGGTACTTCCTAGATGCATAGCATACGGGGTCATTGTCCTTCTTCCAGAATCTGGCTACGCAGGTCTCCGACTTTGGGTACACAAAGCCGTTTTCCAATCATCAACGCTCCATCTTCTGCTATGCGGAACTTATCTTCTTTGCCGCTACGTGCTCCTTCTTTTAGCTTGACAAGGTCTGAATCTCCATCTTGTAATCCCACAATCCATCCTCTCAGGTTGGACTTGACATTCATGTGTGCTATCAAAGCTCCTGTATCATCAATTGTCAGGTCAGCTCCCAACTTCCTTAACTCGATGAGTGCGGACATCGAGTAAGTAGTGAAGGCTTCATGTGGCTATCTCCGACTCAAGGCATCTGCTACTACATTAGCCTTTCTAGGGTGGTACTTGATAGTACAATCGTAATCATTCAATAGCTCAACCCAATGTCTCTATCGTAAGTTGAGCTCTTTCTGAGTCATAATGTACTTGAGACTTTTATGATCGGTGAAGATCCGACACTTCTCTCCAAACAGGTAGTGTCTCCAAATCTTTAATGCCAGAATCATAGCTGCCATCTCCAGATCGTGTGTCGGGTAATTCTTTTTATGAGGTCTTAATTGCCTAGAGGCATATGCAATCACCCGGCCTTCTTGCATAAGCACGACTCCTAACCCATGACCAGAGGCATCACAGAATAACACGTACTCTACTTTTGGCTTGGGTACTGCTAATACTGGTGCTGTGGTTAGCTTCTTTTTCAACTCCTCGAAGCTCTTCTGACATTCTGGACTCCAAGTGAAGGGTTGTTCTTTCCTTAACAGCTTTGTCATGGGACTGGCTATCAAGGAAAAACCTTCAATGAACCTCCGATAGTATCCTGCAAGGCCAAGAAAACTTCTGACTTCGGACACATTCTTAGGAGGCTCCCACTCCAGAACAGCTTTGACTTTGGCGGGATCTACCTTAATCCCATCCCCTCTTACTATATGTCCGAGGAAGGAGACTTCTCCTAGCCAGAATTCACACTTGCTGAACTTGGCATACAATTTCTTCTCCCGTAGCCTTTGAAGAACTATCCTTAGGTGCTCCTCATGTTCCTTCTTGTCCTTCAAGTAGATAAGAATGTCATCGATAAAAACTACAACAAACTTGTCAAGGAACTCTTTCAAGACCAAGTGCATCAAGCACATAAACACTGCTGATGCATTGGTTAACCCGAAGGGTACCACTATGAACTTGAAGTGGCCATATCGAGTGCGGAATGCAGTCTTTGGTATGTCCTTCTCCGCAATCTTAATCTGATGGTAACCTAATCGAAGATCGATCTTGGAAAACACCATAGCTCCCTGTAGCTGGTCAAAGAGGTCATCGATCCTAGGCAATGGATACTTGTTCTTTATTGTCACCTTGTTTAGTTGTCGATAATCCACACACATCCGCATGCTACCATCTTTCTTCTTTACGAACAACACTAGTGCACCCCAAGGTAAGGTACTGGGTCTGATGAAACCCTTCTCAAGTAGATCATCCAACTGTTTCTTCAGCTTCTGTAGTTCCGTTAGTGCCATCCGGTAAGGTGTCATAGAGATGGGGGTAACTCCAGGTACTAGGTCGATAGTGTACTCCACCTCTCTGTCGGGAGGCAATCCCGGTAGATCTCCTGAAAACACATCAGGAAACTCCTTTACTACCAGTATGTCTTCGGGAGTCGGATCCTAAGTTTCTTCACCTGAGACATGGGTTAACAAGGCATTTATACCATTTTGCTTCATTCCGAAATCTTGAGTAGCAGAGATACTGTATGTGGTCACAGCTCTCCCTATACCAGTCAAGATAATCGGTCGATCTCCGGTGGATGTCAGCGTCACTTGCTTAGCTCGGCAATCCATCATTGCTCGATATTTTGACAACCAATCCATGCCCAAGATTATATCAAAACCTCCCATGTTCATGATAATAAGTTGGGCAGGAAAGGTTTCTTTGCCGTATACTAAGGTTATGTCCTTACATACACGGTCTAGCCTTACTATAATACCCGCTAGTAATCTAACCCTCATCGGGTGTTCTAGCTTCTCATTCACACAGTTATGTTGCATGGCATAGTTCTGAGCTATGAAAGAATGTGTAGCTCCAGGATCTACTAAAGTATATGCAACATTATCATAAACTGTAAAGGTACCTGCAATCACTTGAGCAGCATCAGGATCATCTTCTGCAGTGATCACGAAGCTCTGGGGACCGCTACACTCTGATTGGCAGCAGACTGTGTCCGTGCAGCAGAGTTTCCTCGTCCACGGCCTTGTTCGAAACCTCCAGGTCCACTCAGTACACTTGCTACCGATGCAGGAACAGTCTGTGTTGGGGTTGGATTCCCGGCCTTCCCAAGCTTCGGGCATGTAAAACGGTAGTGCCCCAACTCATTGAATTCGAAACATCTAATCGTGGACAATGGAGCTCTAGAACGATTATCACCAGAGGTGGTTTCGGTCCATCCTCCGGTGGAAGCTCTGCGGTTGTTGTTCCATCCACGTCCATATGACGCTGACGGGTTCTGGCCTCGTCTGACTACTGGTGCACTGGTCGTAGTCATAAAGGTCCTCTTGTTCTGGTTCATAGGAATCGTTGTGGCTGCCCTCTTCCGGGCTTCTAGACGAACTGCCTGTTGGTCTAACCAGGTTCCTTCAGCCTTCTGGGCATCTTTCACCATAGCCTGGTATCCAGAATACTCCTTACACCCCATGATTGCTCTGATGTCGGGACGTAGTCCTCTCAAAAAATGTTGACACTTGGCTTTCACGGTAGCCACAAGATTTCCCACGTACATGGACAGACGGTTAAACTTCTCCTCATATTCCGTCACGGTCATGTTGTTCTGTCGCAGCTCCAGGAACTCACACTGCATGCGCTCTCGGAACTGGTCAGTGATGTACTTATCTCTGAACATCTCTGTGAATTCTGCCCATGGCATCACTAAGGGCATTGGCATGTCCCGTGTAACGGATTCCCACCAGTCGGTAGCCGTCTCCCTAAAGAGAGATGCGGCATAATTCACCCAATGGTCATCTATGCATCTCAGTTTGTACATAACCCTGGTGGTCTGGCGCAACCACTCATCTGCAACACGAAGATCTGTTGCTCCCGAGAAGTTTTCAGCTCCAAGTTTGGTTAGCTTGGTGTAGACAATCGGTCCTTCGTTGCGGACGGTTTGGTTGTGAAGAATTTGCGTCATCATCTCCATAGGTAGTGCAGGTGGCATCCCCTGTCCTCCACCATACGTTGGTTGCCCACCTCCAGCTTGAGGTGGTTGGTCAACCGACACTTGGTCTCCATCCAAGTGCATCTGTTCAGCAGGCTGGTGTCCCTCAACCGGATCCATGTCGCGATACCTATATGAAAATGCATGTAATATGTTAACCATGTGGAGCGAGCTATGCACAGCAAACAAGCACAACAATCATCAAAAGACCTACTGCCCGCTCCGCTACCAAAATGAAACAACCTAACCCGTATTTACCATTATTCACAGTAAGCACGTGGCCAACTTATTATTATTGGAATAACAACATCCAAGTCATACAATAAAGTCAAACCAAAGCATAGCTTAATATAGTAAACCACACACGTCACCCGAGCACGGGGACAATTATTACAAAGCAGTCTCAACAACAACCAACAACAGAAGCAGAGTGACACATAACAGTAGCGGAAGACATGAAAATAACAACAGCACACCACAAATGAAAGATGCAGTGGAGTATGGATCCGGGTCTGGCAGAGGGTACGCCGCAGCTTGCCTGGCGCGTTCCTGTACTAAAAGCAAATCAATCTACGTGACCGAGTCACGTAGTGAGGGATGAGTCCGAAGTGCTCTCTGGGTAAAATCCACAAGTAATGATTAATATACAAGCATCCATTATATCCAAGTTGTCAAGAACAATTAATACAAGACAAAGACATAACATTAACTGAACCTACGCTCACTGGTTATCTTTCTTCACAACTAGCCTGTTAGACTTGTCCAAATTTTATTAGCAGGGCCCCTATCACAAATTAAATGTTGGCCATGCCTGGTAGCCAGGTTAGCTAACCCTAGGGTACTCCCCGTTAAACCATAACATCACAAAGTATCGCAATAACCGAGTCCCACAGTCCTCGACCGGGAGTCCCGCAGTCCTCGGACGGGAGTCCCACAGTTCTCCCTTTCAAAAATTAAATCATAAGTCAAATCTCAAGATGACTACCATCTGGCCGTACCAACACTTAATTGTGACTATCTAACTGTCTAGGTGACACCATTATTATTACTCACTGTCATTTAAATCCTCATATCCTATCCCGAGTGGCACTCTGCCCCTCAACTCGTCTGGATAGTTTTAATCACAACACAGATACTCACGGAACTCATTTCATACCCATTCCTCAACAACAACAACTATTTCAACAACACAATACACAATCCATCAACCAATCATAGTTACAACGAATTATTCACAACAAGGCATACACGAAAAAATATCAACAAACCATAACTCGGTATAACGGGCAGCATATTAATAATTACTTGTCCTCACCTTAGTCGATAAGTTCCTCGGGAATTTCGCTCGCGGGTTCCAAGTCTAAGTCCATGTTCGTGTTCTCTTCACCTAGTAGTATTAACATATAATCACATAAATGCACAACAAAATGATATGCATGTATAATTGCCTATTTCTGTAATTCATTTTTAGTATGGTCCTCACATAATTATAATTTTTACCCAATTTATGTCCTTGATAATATATACTTCCGTAAGATTATTATTATTTATTTATACTTCCGGAATATATATCCATGTCTACATATATATAATTACTATTATTACAATTTTAATAATATTAATACCATTATTATATTTCTAGTTATAGATATACTATTGCACATAAATTTCCTGCCCACATGCAGGTCCATGAGCAGATCAATAGGCTCAACCCAGTACAAAACCTGGGCCAAACACTACAGCCCACTCGGCAGACCAAATGCGGGCCACCAGTCCAGCTCGCAACCGGCGAGTCAACTCACCGACGACTCGGCAGAACTGAACTCGGTGGTTGCAGCGTGAGATGAGGACGGCTGCTGGCGGCGCGACGCGATGAGGAAGACGACCGGCGCGAGCTTCCTGCGGCATAGTGGAGGCGGCAGTGCGAGCAGGCAAAGGGGCGGCGCGTCAGGTGAGCAGAGGCGAGGTGACCGGCGACGAACTCGGGCTCACTCACGTGGCGGTCGGGGAAGAGAGTGGAGGAGGAGGGGTTGTTGGTGGCAGCGCGATAGCGTGCGAGGGAGGAGGAAGGTGGTGGTCGCGCTGGTGCTGCGCATGGTGGTGGTTGGGTGGTCGGCAGTGGAGTAATGAAGGAGGAAGAAAAAGAAGATGGTGGTGTGTGACGTCGTTTAAGGCAGCAGAAGGGGTTGTTGTTGTTGTTTGTTTTTTTTTTTTTATGATAGCAATAAACTGTATTGAAAAATGAAGATGGTTGTTAGAAGAGATGGACAGGCAAGTTACTGGAAGCTGGAGTCTGTTTTGCGTGTTTTCAGTTTGCAGATCAAGGGTGGATTTTATAACCAGAAAAAGTGAAGACAAATTATGAAGCAGATAAAGAACGGGGTGGGGAAAAGAGAGGAAAAAAAAAGAAAGAATGTCTGCCACAATGGGATTCAATTATAGAGGGTCACCGTGTGTATGATTGAGCTGGAAAAATCTAGACTAGAAAAAGATTTTTATGCCCTTCCAGTTTCCCTTGGGTTTTAAATTAACCTAGGGGTATAATCGTCTTTGCACGCTTTTACCAATCCGGAAAATTCCAACTTGTCCCGAAAATTCCATAAAAATATCTGGGGTATGGAATGAGATTCGGAATTGGAATCCGATGCTCGGTTTACCATGAAATAATTACCAAAGGTTAATTCTTCACGGTAAATCACTGTGTAAAAGAATTACGGTCGCGGTAAAACGTAAAATTTACCTGGGCTGTTACATATTTTTTTAACATAGGTTTTTTTATTTTCTAAATGGTTATATAATGTTAAGCATTGTACAATCTAAATATGTTATTAGTTGTAAGACATGTAACTTAAAAAAATTAAATACTGACATAAATTAAAACTACAAGTATAACTTTTTAAAAAAATTTATTATCGCCATACAAGCTACTAGTTATTTCTTCTTATATTATACAGATTTCATACAAATTATTTTTGTACAAAAATCTTACTAAAAGATATATAGATAAACAATTCATAATTAGGCATAAGAAAATACATTAATCCTTCATTTAAATAAATTTTACTTTCAAAAAATAAAATATGATTCTAAGGAAAAAAGATTTAGTTAACCCCAATGGATTAGATCAATTGGTTGGAGTTGTTCTAGTCTAGCTTAACCAAGGAATCTCAAGTTCGAGTCTTGGGAACGCAGCACTCTATGGTTTAATGACGCCAACCTTTATAGTTCCAATCACCCCATGATCTAGATTAGTCTGGGCCCGTTGTTATCCCTTAAAGGCGGGTTGGGCCAGGACACCAGTGTGAAAGAAAAAAAAGGAAAAAAGGTTTAGTTAAAAATATAATATTATAGCATATATGTACGTGGAATGGCATTTTATAATTGCATTAAAAAAACAAAATCTTCTGAAAACATAGAACACTATATGATACTAGAGGAAAAAAATTATAATTTCAAAAATTTCATAGCATACATTATCTATGTTAGTATGTTATCTCATTAGTATTTAACATTTTTTATTTTAATAAATTTCATTAAACATTAAAATTGCTACATTTACAAAATATTTTAATTTATTTTTTTAAAAAATAATATTCATAAAAATGTTTATGAAAAAACTTCTAGTGAGAGACTCACCCACCACGTCCAGGTGCACAACTCGGATCGAATCTGGATTAGTCGGAGCAAAGCTCGGGCAAAAAAAAAATAAATTATTCCATTGGATGGATATCAAGTTTAAAATATTTAACACATACTAGCTGTAACAGCCCGGGTAAAAATTTTGGATTTTTACCAGACTGTAGAAGTCTATTTACCGAGATTTACTGTTGAATTAATCTTGGGTAATTAATTCAAGGTAAATCGGGAGTCGTTTTTCGAAACCGAGGGTTTTCCCGCGCTCGTGATTTTCCCGCGGATTTTTCGAACCTAAGTTGGTATTTTTCGGGTTTCGGAATTTCTCGGAAAATCACACCGGAAAATAACTAAGGAGGTATCTGTTAGTTTCTGGTCCGGATCGGATTCGCCCGTAATGAGGACGAATTGTATTATTGATTTCACATGTTAAATAGTATTATTTCAGTTTATAAAAGAAGAAGAATCACGGCAAGAAAGCAGAAGGAGAGGAAGAGAGGGAAAAAAAAAAAAGGAGAGAAGAGAGGAAAAAAAAGAGAGAAAAAGAATAAAAATAGAAAAAAAAAATGAAAATAGAAAAAAAGAGAAAGGAAGAAAGAAAAAAAAATGAAAGAAGAAAGAACTGAAAATAAAAAAAAAAGAGAAACAAAATCAGAAAAATAGAAAAGAAAAAGAAAGAAAATAGGAAGAAAAATAAAGAAGGAAAATCGGAAAATAAAGGAAGGAAACAGTAACCACCTTCCTCCTTCCTCTGCACTGTTCACCACGACGAGCTCCAGGCCGCCGTTCATAGCACCACCGCCACCTGCGTGTTCCCCAAGCCGTCGCGACCAGAACCACGCCGTTCCCGTCGCTTCCCGCTGCCGGAGACGCCCACACGCGCCGTTGACCCGTCGTGCAACCCGCGGGTCTTCCTTCACAGCGCTTTCCGCCACCTCCTGTCGCCGCCGCGCCCAGCTTCCGGCCTTCCTCGCGTCGCTCTTCGCTGACCGCCGCCTTGCCTCGCCTCGCCATCACCATCGCTCGCCGTCGTTGCCGTCACAGCCGCTCGACCCGCGAGGTGAGCATCCGGATCTGTCGACCCGCGTGCTTGTCCGGGTCGCGAACCTGGGTCAGCCGTGGGCTTGACTTCCTTTGGGCTGGTTTCCGGGTTGGGCCGTGGATGTGTGTGGGTCGGGTCCAGACAGGGCTGGGTTGGCTCTTCCCTGGGCCTGGGCTTGCACTATTCACGATCCGGCCTGGTTAAAAAAAAACTATATTTATGTATATATTTATTTAAACATAATCTGATATTTAATTTTGAAAAAAATTATATAGTTATTTTGATAAAAATATGGACGATTTGATTTTGGAATTTTTATTAAAATATAAATATATTTACTTGGGTAAATAATTAAGTTATGTTTGAAAAACTATTATTAATTGGAAAATTATATATATGCCTTGAAAATAATTTCTGGAAATTAAAATGTATATTATTTTCGTCTGGAAATTTTGATTGTGGTTTATGTAAATAAATATGTATTTTGTAAATTTAATTTAATTATATTTTGTGTTGGAAAATTAAATTGTATATGTATTTAGAAAAAGATAAATACTATATAAATATTTTCTGAAAATTATAAATACGTTATTATTTTCTGGGAAAATTATGGAGATTAATATTTTGGGAGATTATAATTATTTTATGGAAATTATTTTGAAAGGAGTTATAATTAAAATATAGTACCGAAATTATATTCGGATATACGTATGGTTAAATATTTTCGATAAATGGAAATAATAACAGATAAGAACCGGGATGGGTATATATCGTAATGTTGGCATCATAGTATACCGATTATGTGCATTTATGTGTATGTATGATTTTGTTGTATAGGTTTTTGGATATCGGGCAGTTTCCCGAGGAGCCGGCGTCGTACCGGTCATAGTTTCCGGAGTTGAGTAATCGGCCAAGGTGAGGATGGATTTCCTTCAATATGTGCCTTATTACTCGGTATTTGCGTTTTGTTGGTTATTGCTATGTTGCATGTTTTATTTGGTGTTTTGGTTCGGGATGTCTATCCCGATGTCCTGTTTGGTTTTCGGGATGTTTATCCCATGTCGGTTATTTTGGACATTTGTCCTTAAGTCGTTTTGACACTAAATAAATGGATTAATAATGAATGGTGACAAGGATGTCGATCCTTGGTATTTTTGGATAGGGATGTCTATCCCGGTATCCTGGTTAGGGATGTCGATCCCTGTTATTTGTTTTTAATGACGGTATTATAATTGTCGCGTGATAGGTAGTGGTACGACTCGATGGTTAGAAAACTGTTTCGTGGTGGCCTTGACCTGGGTTACTTGATAAGCATGTCTATGCTTGGCATGTCTATGCCTGAGATGTCTATCCCGTGATATATTTTTGGGATGTCTATCCCTGGGTTCGTATTTTTGGGATGTCGATCCCTGGATTTGGTCTGGCACCCGGAATGTGTTGATAACCAGGTTTGACCACTAGCTTATTTGTGATGGGGCCCGGTAAAGATAAAATTGGTAATTGGTTTTTATTTGAGTCCTTTGGTTGGGCTGTTTAGCCTGTGTCTTTGACTTGAGTAATTTTAGTTGCATATTGATCATCTTTCCATTGTCGTGAGCACTTCGGACTCACCCCTCACCTGCGGGCTTTCATCCCGTAGGATGAGTTGTTTCATGTACAGGCTTGGTGCATTCCAGACAGGCTGCAGCGTTATCCCTTGGACAGGCTTGGATCCATAGTTTGCATGTGTCGCATACAGTGTTAGTGAGTTATATTAAGTCTTCCGCTGTGCACTATTTTTGTTATTGCTCGGCCATTGGGCCGTGTTGAGATTTTATTGTTGTTTTTATTATGGGCTGTTGTGCCCGGATATTTGTTGTATACACTGTATGCTGGGTCATGTTGGGTTGGGTTGTCACAGTTCCGGCTCGTGTTTACTGTGTACGGTAAATTCGGGTCGGGGAGTTTCATTTTGGTAGCGGAGCGGGCGTTAGGTCTTGTTGGGCAGTCTTTGTGTGTTTGAGTCCTTGTTTGCATAGTTCGCTCCAGTTGTTTATTATTTTATATCATTTAGTTAGTGCATTATGGATCCAGTCAAGGGAAGCCAGCTGTCGCGGAACATACACATAAGAGGTAATGATGCCATAAATAAGCGAAATTACAAATATTATTAATGATACTAATATTTTGATACAAAGGGAAATATTTATATTTTGATTGCAAACAGAAATATTACATTGATATTTTATAAAAAGGGAAATATTACAACGATTTTTGATATTTTATAAAAATAAGAAAATACAATTAACGGTTTGGAACGACGTTGACACGGAAGCTATTTGCGTCACTGTTGACGTTGACCGTGACTCTGTCGCTCCACGAGAACCACATGCCGCCTCTGTCGCGCTGGCCAGGAATCTCGAACCGGTTTGCTTGAGGGAATCGGAGTGGAATCAGACCGTGATCGTCTCGTGGTTGCCACTGCGTCTCCGTCAGAAGAACCATATTGGGCTTGTACTGGTTCTTCAAGTCCCTCAGGGTTCGCGAGAACTCCTGAGCACGCCTT
Organism: Turnera subulata; assembly: GCA_028386065.3. Classification (NCBI taxonomy): domain Eukaryota; kingdom Viridiplantae; phylum Streptophyta; class Magnoliopsida; order Malpighiales; family Passifloraceae; genus Turnera; species Turnera subulata. The sequence continues at coordinate 67,181 of JAKUCV010007582.1, forward strand.
GCAACTCCTCTGCAGTTCCACACCAGTAGCCGTACCTTTGGCCAGGTTGGAGGTAGCCGAGTCATTCTGGGTATGCTCTGGGCTGTCATTGAGAGCTGGTAGTAAGCACCTTGCTCCACAGTCTGGCAAGTGGACTCCAAGTTGAACTCTTGAAGCCTATCCGAGATGAAAAACATCACGGAGTTTGCTGAGCCGTAGTATGAAGTCCTCAGTGTCCCATAGTCCTCTAGGAAGAACACCTCTTCCATGGGAGTGACGAAGAACCGTGACGAGTAGAGTTCGTCGACGAAGACCAGTCGTGGCATCCTGCCGAGCTCGTTCGGTAGCTCTTCAGCACGTTCGTTGACCATGCTGTACACCAGACGGTTCCTTCTACCAAGATTGGCACCTTCGACGAAGAAGACAGAAGATGGAGCAGGCATCTTGTTTGGAACGTGTGGGATTCTGTTTTTGGAGCGTTGCGTTTTTGTTTTTCAGAATGGTTTTGTTGCTTTAATGCTTTTGATAATTTACACATCACCGCTCCTTCTTTTATACACTTTTGGGGAGCGTGATTACCGTTTTTTATTTTAAAGATTTTGCTTTTGAAAATTTTACCGTTGCTTGCATTTATTGCTTTACGCGTTTTCGGACCCATGCCAGAGTTTTTCAGGCTTTTCCTAACTCATGATTTTCTTTCGCTCTGGCTACTTTGTCTTTTCTTTTCATGGGTTTTCTATATTTTCTTGCATCTTTTATCACTTGCATCCGTGACCGTTGAGGCCAGACAGATGGGACCGTATCTCGAGTAGAGCGCATGTGCGACGAGTTCACAGCTGTTCGGACATCGTGGAGAGATACGAGACGAGACAGACGTTTTTGGCTTATGCGGAAATTGTGAACAAGTGGGTAACATGTCTTTAGAGGGACACAGGACGTTCCCGTGATCATCGCCTTGCCAGATAACGGATATCTTCTTCACGAGGTTAACAGACGTCACCGTTAGTTGTACGTTACGTTTCGTGATTCGAGGATGTTTACGTCCGATACGAGCACCGTTTATGAAAACATATTTTGTTTTAATTTCTTTTCGTTTTGAATTTGTTAAACGAGTTTTGTTTTTAATTTCCTTATATTTGATTTTATATTCCTATAGTTGATCTTTTATTTTACTTTGAGATGTTTTATTTTCCATTTAACAAGAGATTTCGAGACACAAGAGTTTTGATTTAAAAGGAAATTTATTTTATTTATTTTATAAGGTTAACAACAGGAGAAGAGTACTCTACGGAGCTACTTGCTTCTCTAGGTCTTTTACAAGTTGTTTTACATTTTGCATGTGTGGGAACAGTTCCGCACACGCTAGTTCTATTTGCGCCACCGCCGAGCTGATCTTCTTCAGCGAGAAGTTCAGTTGCGTCAGCTTCTGCTGCGGTGTGCTGCTTTCAGCTACCGCTTTGCCTTTCTTGCCGGCACGCTTCTTCCGTCGCTTTGGGGAGACCACCATGTGCTCCTCCAGACCGATAATGTTGGTCTTGAACCGCTTCTTTGGAGGCTCTTCATCGGAGCTTGTCGGGAAAGCTTTGCCGCCGATGTAACTGTTGTTTTCGGAGTCTGAGGTTGTCCTTGATCGCAGTAGAGAGTCCATGACTGTGTGTGAGTATGCCAGTCATGGGATTTGGTATTTATAAGCGGACGAGATGTCGCTTAAGGGTATAAGCGGTATCTCGGGTTATGGTTGGATACCTGGCAGAGTGTGCCAGAATCTTATCGTGGTAGGACCCACGGATAAGACGGAATTTCGGGGACGAAATTCTTTTTAAGGTGGGTAGTCTGTAACAGCCCGGGTAAAAATTTTGGATTTTTACCGGACTGTAGAAGTCTATTTACCGAGATTTACTGTTGAATTAATCTTGGGTAATTAATTCAAGGTAAATCGGGAGTCGTTTTTCGAAAACGAGGGTTTTCCCGCGCTCGTGATTTTCCCGCGGATTTTTCGAACCTAAGTTGGTATTTTTCGGGTTTCGGAATTTCTCGGAAAATCACACCGGAAAATAACTAAGGAGGTATCTGTTATTTTCTGGTCCGGATCGGATTCGCCCGTAATGAGGACGAATTGTATTATTGATTTCACATGTTAAATAGTATTATTTCAGTTTATAAAAGAAGAAGAATCACGGCAAGAAAGCAGAAGGAGAGGAAGAGAGGAAAAAAAAAAGGAGAGAAGAGAGGAAAAGAAAAAAGAGAGAGAAAAAGAAAAAAATAGAAAAAAAACTGAAAATAGAAAAAAGAGAAAGGAAGAAAGAAAAAAAATGAAAGAAGAGAGAACTGAAAATAAAAAAAAAAGAGAAACAAAATCAGAAAAATAGAAAAGAAAAAGAAAGAAAATAGGAAGAAAAATAAAGAAGGAAAATCGGAAAATAAAGGAAGGGAACAGTAACCACCTTCCTCCTTCCTCTGCACTGTTCACCACGACGAGCTCCAGGCCGCCGTTCGTAGCACCACCGCCACCTGCGTGTTCCCCAAGCCGTCGCGACCAGAACCACGCCGTTCCCGTCGCTTCCCGCTGCCGGAGACGCCCACACGCGCCGTTGACCCGTCGTGCAACCCGCGGGTCTTCCTTCACAGCGCCTTCCGCCACCTCCTGTCGCCGCCGCGCCCAGCTTCCGGCCTTCCTCGCGTCGCTCTTCGCTGACCGCCGCCTTGCCTCGCCTCGCCATCACCATCGCTCGCCGTCGTTGCCGTCACAGCCGCTCGACCCGCGAGGTGAGCATCCGGATCTGTCGACCCGCGTGCTTGTCCGGGTCGCGAACCTGGGTCAGCCGTGGGCTTAACTTTCTTTGGGCTGGTTTCCGGGTTAGGCCGTGGATGTGTGTGGGCCGGGTCCAGACAGGGCTGGGTTGGCTCTTCCCTGGGCCTGGGCTTGCACTATTCACGATCCGGCCTGGTTAAAAAAAAAAACTATATTTATGTATATATTTATTTAAACATAATCTGATATTTAATTTTGAAAAAAATTATATAGTTATTTTGATAAAAATATGGACGATTTGATTTTGGAATTTTTATTAAAATATAAATATATTTACTTGGGTAAATAATTAAGTTATGTTTGAAAAACTATTATTAATTGGAAAATTATATATATGCCTTGAAAATAATTTCTGGAAATTAAAATGTATATTATTTTCGTCTGGAAATTTTGATTGTGGTTTATGTAAATAAATATGTATTTTGTAAATTTAATTTAATTATATTTTGTGTTGGAAAATTAAATTGTATATGTATTTAGAAAAAGATAAATACTATATAAATATTTTTTGAAAATTATAAATACGTTATTATTTTCTGGGAAAATTATGGAGATTAATATTTTGGGAGATTATAATTATTTTATGGAAATTATTTTGAAAGGAGTTATAATTAAAATATAGTACCGAAATTATATTCGGATATACGTATGGTTAAATATTTTCGATAAATGGAAATAATAACAGATAAGAACCGGGATGGGTATATATCGTAATGTTGGCATCATAGTATACCGATTATGTGCATTTATGTGTATGTATGATTTTGTTGTATAGGTTTTTGGATATCGGGCAGTTTCTCGAGGAGCCGGCGTCGTACCGGTCATAGTTTCCGGAGTTGAGTAATCGGCCAAGGTGAGGATGGATTTCCTTCAATATGTGCCTTATTACTCGGTATTTGCGTTTTGTTGGTTATTGCTATGTTGCATGTTTTATTTGGTGTTTTGGTTCGGGATGTCTATCCCGATGTCCTGTTTGGTTTTCGGGATGTTTATCCCATGTCGGTTATTTTGGACATTTGTCCTTGAGTCGTTTTGACACTAAATAAATGGATTAATAATGAATGGTGACAAGGATGTCGATCCTTGGTATTTTTGGATAAAGAAAACTGTTTCGTGGTGGCCTTGACCTGGGTTACTTGATAAGCATGTCTATGCTTGGCATGTCTATGCCTGAGATGTCTATCCCGTGATATATTTTTGGGATGTCTATCCCTGGGTTCGTATTTTTGGGATGTCGATCCCTGGATTTGGTCTGGCACCCGGAATGTGTTGATAACCAGGTTTGACCACTAGCTTATTCGTGACGGGGCCCGGTAAAGATAAAATTGGTAATTGGTTTTTATTTGAGTCCTTTGGTTGGGTTGTTTAGCCTGTGTCTTTGACTTGAGTAATTTTAGTTGCATATTGATCGTCTTTCCATTGTCGTGAGCACTTCGGACTCACCCCTCACCTGCGGGCTTTCATCCCGTAGGATGAGTTGTTTCATGTACAGGCTTGGTGCATTCCAGACAGGCTGCAGCGTTATCCCTTGGACAGGCTTGGATCCATAGTTTGCATGTGTCGCATACAGTGTTAGTGAGTTATATTAAGTCTTCCGCTGTGCACTATTTTTATTATTGCTGGGCCATTGGGCCGTGTTGAGATTTTATTGTTGTTTTTATTATGGGTTGTTGAGCCCGGATATTTGTTGTATACATTGTATGCTGGGTCATGTTGGGTTGGGTTGTCACAGTTCCGGCTCGTGTTTACTGTGTACGGTAAATTCGGGTCGGGGCGTTTCACTAGCAATTTCATAAATATTAATGAAATAATTCCAAAAATTTCATACATATCTTATATTATGTTAGAAAATTATTCTACTAACATTGAATATTTATTTTAATTTCATTAAATTTCATATTTTTTAAAATTTGCAAGTCTAGAAAATATTTTAATTTAAATTAATTTTTTTACTAAAATGAAAAACATGTGCATTTGTTTCAGTTAAATTATTAAAATTTAAGTATCATTTTCTGTCGATTATATGCATATATTTGACACATAATAGCAATGTAATAAAGATTGGTGATTTAATTTCAAAATTTTCATAACATACCTTAAATTATGTTAGAAATTATTCTACAAATATTGAATATTTATTTTAATTTTAATAAATTTCATCTAATTTTAAAATTGCTACATTTAGAAAATATTTTAATTTAAATTTAAAAATTTTTGAATAAAAAGCAAGCACAATTGTTAAAAAAATTATTAAAATTGATTATCATTCTATATCAATTGTATGAGTATGTAGTTTAGAATATTTGACATATACTAACAATTGTAGAAATATTACTTATATATAATAAAATATATATTAGTGATGATATTGATTAACCTTTATTGTTTCTTTGTTAACAATGCTATAAAAACTGAAATTAAAATTTATTCACTTTGTTAAAATTAAAAAAAACTATAATATATAATGAAAATAAAACTCAATTTAAAACTTTAGTTTAGTATAATTATCCATATTTTTGTGGCTAATATTTTAATTCTTTAACTATCCAAAAAATTTCCTATAAAGAGAAATATATATTTAGAAAATTATTTATAATTTAGTTCAACATATATGCTTTAAGTTCATTTTTTGTTAATTTAGTAGCATGATCTATATGATCATCTCTGTAACATTACTATATGTTAATGAATTTTCTATAAAATATTTCCTTAAAAGTGATATTAGATTTTCAATGACTATTAATTTGAAGCTTCTAGAAAATACTGAAATTAGATCATCTTTCCAATGATATTTATGTGATTTTCTACCTATATTTATTGCAAAGTAAGAGATCGAAAAATTTATAATTTAATATGTATAGAATCATCAGTATAATCAAACCCAACAAATTAAATTACCAAAAAAACCCAACAAATGAACACCCTATATCAGAATAGGTTGACCTATTCAATTAAATTGGTCGATCTCTTAAAAATTCAATTAAACAGGTCGACTTTTTCATTCAAATAGGTCGACCTTATAAAATTCAATTGTTAGATAGAAATCGTTAACCTAAATTACAATGAATCAATCTTCAGCGGCCTTTCACAATTGGTCAAGTCTACCTTATAACAATCCCATCAACAATATTATATAGATCTCTTCAACGGTGACAAAAAAATATATATATAATAAGTCGACCCCTTCGATTAACAGGTCAAACTTAACATGAACAATACTTTCCCAGTATATATTTCCTATACATGCATACAGGTATGAGGTTAAATTCTTTAATGAAATAAACCATGTCAAATGTAATTACAAGTTATGTTTGTACCCCCTTCCTTCAAAACTCCAAACTTGGGGCATATTTCGAGCACTCCAACTACTGGGTGCAGTTTTACCAATTGAAGTATCTGGTCATCAGTGTAATCTTGCACGTCCAACCCATAGTTCATCAAACTCTACCGGCGGGAAATCCTACAAAAGTAGAGGGGCAGTCTGCTTCGAGTGATATCCCATTTTCCACCATCCAAGCTAACGGAATCCTCATATTGTCCACAGTAGTTTTTTCAAATATTTCAGGCTTGTCTCTATTCTCAAAGTAGAGGATGGCATTGATCAACTCCTGAGGTGGAAGAGACACTCTTTCACCTGGAGGCTTCATTATGTTGTATCTTCCTTCCCCAGCTAGGCACGATCCAAGTGCCCAACAAGTGTCTACATAATAAACATATACATGCAACATATGAGCTAATTATGATCTATTGTAAACCCGCAGCTAACAATTGTTGTTTGTAAAAAAAAGCATAGGAAATACATACTTTTCCTCCCTAATTGGTTTCTTATCTCGCTACCAAAAAGCCCTCCATCGACGCCCCAATCAAAATCCTGTCTGTTGAACCTATTGACAAAATTCAGTTATAAAATTAGGCAGCCTATATTTACACTTCCCTAATATTTACATGGGAAATGCTAACAAGTTCCCTATGGACACTTGATAAGCTATGATAAATGAACCTGAACTAACTCATTTTCTTCTAATTTTTATTGCTTTTCGTACAAGTCAACAGTGCCATTAAAAGTTAACATTTGTGTACAAAATTACCCTTCTTTATTACTTGTTTTGTTATTAAAAAATATATTATGTTTTATAATTTTAGTATTTAGGATTTAGGATTTAGTATTTAGGGTTAGGGGTTTAGGATTTAGGGTTTAGGGTTTTAGGATTTTAGGATTTAGGGTTTAGAGTTTAGGATTTAGGGTTTAGGGTTTAGCTAGGGTTTTAGGGTTAGGTTTTAGGATTTTAGGGTTAGGATTTGGGGTTTAGGGTTTAAGATTTAAAATTTTTTAAAAATAGATAAAGGATACAATTGTCTAAAAGAAAAAAATTATTATTCTTAATCTAGTATTTAGTGCTTCTTAAATGCTCATAATATTATTGCGTAAAAAAGTTGTTGCTTTTGAGAGGATAGATGCAAATTAAATGCGTCTTATCCAGTGTCCATGGGCACTCGTTAGCCAAGCCCTATTTATATATACATATTCCTCTTTGTTTGGACTTGAAATGTCAAAAACATCCTCGATGGAAACAAATTAGATTAAGCGCAATAGTAAATAAAATTACAACAAAATCCTAAAGTGTAGAGAGCCAGAGGACATTAACTATCCAACAAGATTTGAAGGCAAAATTAAGTTTGAAGGATATTCTAAGATCATAAACTTGGTTCCTAAGTTCACAAGTTCACGTGTGTGACAGAGATTGTCAAAGGTTTGTCCAATAAACTTGACGAGCAATATAGAGTCCAATCTATCCAAGGTTTGAGTAAGGAACAGAAAACTCCTCAAGGTTATCTTCCTCAACAACTAGTTTAATTAGAAAGGCCCAGCTCCCATAATAATACACAAAGCCATCATAATTAAAGTTTAAACAGCCCAAAGTTCGGAATAGGAGAGGACTGTAAAACTAAAACCATGAGTAAATCCACCCAATCCATGTACCATGCGATGAGCTGATCATAAGCCTCTAGCTCCTGATTTTTTCATGGTACCTCAGCATGAGTCATCCGATTACAAAAATAACCTATCCTTTTTTGCTCAACTCAACAGGAAAATCCATTCATTAGAACCCAACAAGTAACTATTTATTGGCCATAAATAACACAACTAAATCACAGAAGTATGCATAGTATATATAGACGCATTTAAGTGTTGCCCTGGAAGGCGTTAAAGAGCTTCCTAGACCTAGAGAGGCTTCCATCCTGGGTTGGAGTTTGTTTTTTTCCTCAATCTTTTGAGGTTGAAAAGGATTTGATTTTAATTTTTGGTTTCATTAAGGATAATTTTTGGCATTTTCTACCCAAACAGATAGTATATGGGTTCCTAAAAATATCACTGTACACTTCTAAAAGTGTCAAGGCGGTTTATCTTACCGACTCGTGGGGACTGACAATGCAAGACCATCTCATTGTATACTACATTTCACAAGTTCATATTTAACTTGACTGAAGGGAAGCTGTAACATAAAAGAATGTAGAGTATGTTTCACCTACCTCTAGACTTAATTAAGTTTGATCCTTGAATAAAGCACGACTAAATTTCCCCCCATTTTTATACATAGTGGAAAAACATGGCCACACAACCAATCACCACTAAAATTCAGTTAAGAACAGGCACTTCATGTCCTACAGTCACTAGCTACATATAGACAAACAAAATTACCTGAGATGTTATTTTCTCTTTTTTTGGCGAACATACTCTTGCTGCCCCTGCCATATTGCGCCTAGAACATTTGCCGACTAGTTAGTTCATTAACTATAGAAGAATAACAGATAGCTAGATTTAATTGTTTCAAATAGATTAAATCAAGAATAACAGTGTCTCAAGTAGATTTGATTGATTTCATTTTTTTCAATTCTCAATATGCTAATTTTATGAATTAGAAAATCTTTTACATACTCTCATTCTAGCTCTAATCGTACTGTAAAAGAATTAAAGAATATGAACTCTTTGAGGACATTAATTAGCATAAAAAATTAAAAGAAAAAAAGAAAACTCATAGAACACATCTACCTCAATGGTAGCATTAACTTGATGAGCCACTCTTGGGAGTTTCTTTGTACCCAAGTATTATTAACAAAATAAAATAAGTCGAGCTGAGTGGGGTAATGAGCCAGAAAGCCACTCAATTGCAAATTAGGCTTATCAGGTTTTGGTGATCTTCAGGCCCACAGGCCTCAGCCCTGCCTGGTCCCCTGGATGGAACAATCACGAACCATCCAAATCCATTTGGGTAAAAGATTAAATGCTGAAACTGTAATTTATTAAGTAAAACAGTAAAACCGTGAGTGCATTTGTTAACCGTGAGTGCATTTGTTTTTTTTTTTTTTAACCAAAGAAGAGCACTAACAATTTTTTTCCCCCCAAAAAAAAACAAGTTTTTTTAGGTACATAGGGAAGAATACCAAGTTATTACCAAAATAATAATAATAATTATAAAGATAAAACCCTCGCCGAGGAGGGAAGATCCGAGAAAAAAAAACCCTACCTCTCCATCTACATTTGTAATAATAAAGCACTCTTGTTAGGAGTTTCTTTGTACCCAAGTATTATTGACAAAATAAAATAAGTCGAGATGGGTGGGTAGTGAGCCAGAAAGCCAGTTAATTGTAAATTGGGCTTATCAGGTTTGGTGATCTTGAGGCCCACAGCTCTCAGCCCCGGTCCCCTGGAATGGAACAATCACGAACTCTCCAAATCTACCCTTCGGTAAAATTAAATGCTGAGACTGGAATTAATCGAATAAGTAAAACCGCGAGTGCGTTTGTTTTTTTTTTTTTTGGGTCACCAAGTTATTACCAAAAAAAAGGAAAAGATAAAACCCTCGCCGAGGAGTGAAGATTCAGGAAAAAACCCTACCTTTCCATCTACATTTGCAGAGAGACACGATGGCCGCGGTGGTGCGCAGGAACTCCTCTTCATCCTCCTCCGATCGCCGACCGGAGCCCAACCTCCTCGCCAGGGTCAGCAATTCCCAAATCGTCGCGAAAGGCAAGCAGGTCTCATCCGACGCCGCCTTCGTCGCCAAAAAGCTCCTCCGCAGCACGGGAAAGGCCGCGTGGATCGCCGGAACCACCTTCCTCATCCTAGCCGTGCCCCTGATCATCGAGATGGACCGCGAGGCGCAGTACAACGACCTCGAGCTCCAGCAGCAGAGCCTCCTCGGAGTCGGAGCCCCTCCCCAGAAGTAGGCTCTTCCATTTCCCGAGCGGGTAGGTCCTCCAGGTGAAAGATGTTGTAGTATTTAGGCTCTTTTTTTTTCTCAGATTTTTGAGCTTCTATTGTTGTTGAATCGTTGTTCAATTTGCTCGATAAGCCTGTACTTGAGATGACATTTCGTGTTCTCTTGATATTTCGTTAATTACCGTCTCTTCTTGTTATATTGACTTGGATACAATGACCTTGTCCGCTCTAGTTGTTATTTGAATGGAGGAATTAGATTTAATAGCGAACGACACTTGGCCAGTATTTCCTTCTAAGTTATAGGGTAGTGCATATGCCGTTCATTTCACTTGACGATTTTATGGAGACAGAGTTCTTCTCTGTTGTTTCTGAGAATTTCTATGCAGTTATCACTTGACCAATCAGTAGCTTGAACCGATTCCCCACTTGTTGGAGTTGACATATGAATTGCTTTCTTATTCCGATTTAGTCATGGATCAGCAATTGCTCGGTTGTGTTGTGCAGTTCCTTAGAGACATACTAGGTAGACGTAAAAGTTCCCATACTAGGAATTTAGGTAATGCTGGTGTTTTTGTTAGACTACACTGAGGTTGCTGTTAACGGGTTCCATAACTTCTCCGACGCCCTTATGAACAGCATATCTGAGGTTCCATGCTACTTGTTCGGATGGATACAGTAGTAACGGTTGGGATTGTGAATCGGATGGTCATAGTGTGCAGGGTAGTTTCTTATGAATTTTGGTTACAGAGATCAGTGTAGCTGGTGGATTTAAAAGTTAAACTGCAGTAGAAGAAGTACATCTGTGTTTGTATTTTTTTCTAGGAGGCTTGGCTCACGTTCTCTATGGTAGTTTATCTGCATCAAGAAGGTGAGAGAGTAACCCCTTTCATAATTTAGTTTTGAGAAAGTGGTTTGTATTAGTCGAATCCCTCTCTCCCTGAAAGACAAGTCAAAATTATGTTTGCTAGTGCATCTGGTGCATGGTCTTGCTTAGTGTCCACAGGCATAGGCTATATCCTCTTTTCATGTCCTCTTCCTTGCTCATGAGTCTCATCTTCTTCATTAAGTTGATAACAATTTTCTTTCTGATAAAACTGTACTGTGAAACTCTTGAGATGGTCTCTTTTGTTTCTCATTTTGAAACATAGACTTTCTTTCATCAAGAAAATGCCCCTCGGGCAGATGGCTGGGTGCTTCTAGGCAATTAGAGCCTTGGTTTGGATTTTGAAAATATATATTTTTTTTTTTTCCTGATTTCTCTGTCTTCCATTTTAGTAAAAAGTTCACATCATATAATTTCATCTTCGTCTAGATAATTGTGACATTGGTGGACTGTTATTTCACTTGATGTGGTCATTTATGTTGTAGATATTGAGGTTGTATACTGCCATGGTAGTTGAGATGGACTTATATCATTGCCTTAGAGTCCGTTTGGTATCATGGAATTGAAATCAATTCCTTAGTTTGGTATAATTCTACTTAACTTAAAATAGGAATTGAATTCCAATTTTTATTTTTACATCAATATTTTGATAATATTTCAAATCCAAGCAAAACCTATAGGATTTGGAATTCAATTCCATTGGAAAAGTATTGGTATGTCTAAATGACAAAAATGACCCTATATTCTTATTTTATTTTTTTTTTTGCAAAAGGACAACTTAGGTAATTTTAGCAATTCAATTGATGATTTGATTTATACCAAATATTGGAATTGAATTCAATTCCTCATTATTAAAAAGTATACCAAACATGAGAATTGATTTCATAATGAATTCAAATTCTAAATTTTTAATGATTTGAATTCAATTCCAATTTTAAATTTATACCAAACGGACTAGTGAAAATCCATCTAAAGTTCCTTGGAGTTGATTTAGTCATCTTGTGCTTGCAAAACTTTATCGGGCTTTTGCCTCAGTCTTACTTGGAGTTGATTTAATAAGCATGCCTGTTGAATGCTATGCACAGTAACTGCAAATAGCCTCAGAATGATTTGATTCCCTGTTAATGTGATATTGCCTTGGAAAGAGAGGTTTTTGTTATTCCTCAGTAGAGCAAGTGCAGAGTAGCTCAGAGTATCAATGTATTGTTTGCATATGATCCGTCAGCAACAGTAAATACTGTTCTTCAGTATCTTCATGGGTTAGTAAACGAACTTTGAAAGATTGTGCGGGATCGGTTAGGCTTGGCAAAGAACGGGTTCCTAACTTGTAAAACTCGTATGCGTGGAGAAAATCCAGTTCACCCTGTTCATACTGGACAGTATGTCGTAGTTTATCTGTTGGCACTTAGCAGCATCCTATCCTGTGAATTCTGTATTTCATATAGCACGGTTAGAAAAAATAATTTCGCAGGTCTAGGGCAGTTAAGGCTTAGTGCGCTTGTTGGACCCATTTGTCTTGAAGGCTTTTATGAATGTTTATGGGGCTTTTATTTTTCTTTTTTGCACAAAAACGGCCTTTGATATTGATGGATGCAGCTTGATAGAACTCCGTTTGACCTAATAAAGACAAGTAGCATATATTGTTCCACTTACCTGTCCTTTAAGCTCATACATCCCTTCACGGTTAAAAAATCTTCATTTCAGCTCTCAAAACAACAAAATTTGTCTCGACGGATTTTTTAACAAGATAAACTCTTTTAATGGATTTTTTTTTTGAACGGAACTCTTTTAATGGATTATGAAGTGAAATTGTTGCAACTTACATCCACAGTGGATGTTCAATAGATTAATGTCCTTGCAACTTGTCTCCCTTTTCTCTTTGCAACCAATGTGTGTACTTCCAATCGAGAAAAAAAAAATGTGTACTTCGAAAAAAAAAAGGCTAAAAGGATGTAGTCGGCCATTGATATGACTAAAAGTCTACTGTATTTCCTACCTCATCAGAGGGAAAGGGGAAGGGAAAACAAAAATGGAAAAAAAGTAAAGGAGAAAAACTGTGTCGAATGGAGTTCCTTTTTTTTTTTTTTAAAGGCCGGAGAGTTTATAATTGGCTCCCAATTCCAGAAGAGGGAAAAGGTTGATTAGAGGGAGTGAAAAAGCATGTTTGGGATGCTTAATTGTTAAGGATGCGTAATTTAGAGAAAACCTTCTGGACGCAATAATTTCACTAAATTGCCAATTAAACGAAGTGCTCTTGCTTTTCTTGATACTGCAACACAATTTGTATGACAGTGCAACAATTTGGTGTGTTTGTCGGCTACGGAGATAACAAACATTAATGCAACCAGGCGCATAAATTTTTTGACAAAAAGTCCGTTATTTTAGTGATTCTTTGGAACGGAAAACCCTGAAAATTGTAATTAAATATTTTTTTTGTAAAGAAATAAACTAGCGACGTCGTTTCTCCTTCAAGATCATTCATACCATCACCGAAATGTCTATTGAGATATATTGAAAAAAAAAAAAAAAGGCACGACGAGACTCGAGAGTATGTAGACCCAAATATCTCCACGGCAAAAACTAACGGATGTAGACAAAAGTGGGATGTCATGTGTAAGCCGAACAAACGCGCCATAGTTGCTTTTGACCACATTCTAGAACACAATGTAAAGTAAGGATCCATCCACTCTGGCTATTAAATTTAAGTTATGCAACAATATAAAATACATTACTAAGCAGTAGTACTTCGATTTCCTTATAAATTAATTAGTCCACCTCGGAGGATATACATGAAGTGTTAGGTGACAAAATACAAAAAACCTTAAAGTGCATCAAGGGAAAGCAAATCTATATGATTCATGTCAAGACGGCTATGGGCGAATATCATGAAAAAAAAAAAAACAAAGAGAAGAAAGTCCTAAAGTTAGAAATCTGTATGTGTGGGGACCGAATTCTTCCCTCACAAATCCCAATTAAATCAACCCTCCTAACTTTAACTCTTTTTTTTTTTTCCCCTCTCCATATCCCACCACCACCAACACTGAAAACCTTCCACAGCTCCCTGTCTTCTTAATACTCTGCACTAAGGAACATATGATTTACTCATGTATATAATAACAATAATAACTGGAACAAAGATCTTAACTTTTCATTACAGGACTACTTGACAAGATTGTGTGGAAGAAGAACTGGATAAAAGAACTCGATTAATTCCACCCCTGATGCTTACCCCGCCGTTTCTTGAAGACAGACATCACAAACATCAGACAAACGATCCCAAAACCAAGAGCTGCCACTGATCCAACAGCAATCGCCACTGTCCTCTCAGTGTGTTGCTTTGTCCCTGCACCCATCACAAAAACAGAAAAAAAAAAAAAAACAACCTTGAAGTTTGAATTTAACTTTGACCAAAATTTGCAGTCAAAATAAATAAATCTCCTGTCTTATTCACTAAAGATCATTTCTTTAATCTCCCACTAGCACCAAAATGAAAGAGATAATAAAATATACTTAATAAATAAATTTTTTATTTATTTATTTATTTTTTACTTGGGGGGTTTACCTGGAGTTGAAGAAATGTGAGGGACTCCATTCGGGTAATAGCTATAGCTAACGTAACACTTGTTCAAATAAACTTGACCAGAAATGGAGTAACCACAATTCGTTTTCACACTATCCACTGCACTCTTCACGCAATCCCCACAATCCCCACCGGACAAATCCCCTTCACACTGACCCAGAACCACCACCGACTGGTAATTCCCGGTGTAGAACGACGCATTACCATTCCCCTTCACGCCGTTCACCACCGTCTGGAACGCCGCGTCCCGCCTCTCCCCGAACCCGGCACCGCTCGCCTGCGTTGACCCGCACACTTTGTACAGCAGCTTCGTCTCGGGGGCCTGCTCGAACCCGACAACCTCGTAGCGGAGGTAACACCCGTTGAACTGGACCCTGGCGGCGACGGAGTTGCCCCCCTTGCCGCCGCAGAGGTCGCCGACCTTGTCGGTGAGCTTCTGGACGCAGGTGTTGCAGAGGGCGGTGGAGAGGTCGCCCCTGCATTGGTAGAGGCCCATGATGGCGGCCTGGCCGTCGCCGGAGGTTGTGGTGAAGAAATTCTTCTGGGAGGATTGGGTGACTAGAGATTGGAAGAGGCTCTTGAGGTTTTGGGCGTAGATCCCTGATGGGTCTTGGAATTTTTGAGATGCACATCCCTTGAAGACCAGAGTTGTGTAATCTGCTGCTGCTGCTGTTGTGTCTCGCACAAGAAACACAAGAAGAAGAACTGTGATCATTTGCACCAGTAGGGAAGTGATAGACAACCTCCTCTCCGTTGAAAAACCCATTTATGGATGAGTGATTAATTAATTGATTACTCGATCAAAGCATAGGAAATATATAGTGTTTTTTCTTTGGTGGAGTTTTCTAGATGTTGTTGTGGGTTTAAGGAACTGGAAATTGGTTCCTATATAGGGAGGACTGAGGAGTTAGCTACTCTGCTGAGGTAGTTGCTTTTTGTGCCGTCTTTTGTTGCTTTTTTATTTTGTGTACCTTCTTTAATTATATTCATGGTCTATTATTAATCAAGGAACCTAAGTATTATTGACAATCTGTGAGCGACCAAAAGGAGGTGTTTTTATGTGTTACTGTTAGTATAAGTGAAGGGATTAAGGCTTTCCTGATAAAGAAGGGAAAGGGGTGAGCAGTGTTTTTGGTGTTGCTATTGACTGGAAGTGAGAGGTGAGAAGAAGAGAATACAATCAGATCTGATTCTGTTGTTCCTTTTTCTCCCTGTGCCTGCCAGGAGTAAGAGTACAAAAATTCAACGGGTGTGTGTTTTGACCAGTCCAGTACTGCTTGTCTGTCAAGTAGTGCTGCCCTCCAATCCATGGAGAAAGTACTGTCACGAAAAATGGCATGGTCTTAAGATAATTTCTGATCAAAGGATAAACAAAAAAAGGAAGAAAATAGTATGATCTGGTCGCTTCGGTCCAAGAGATAGAAAGATTGGGCTAAGTTTTTTTTTTTAAAAAAAAACGGATATCCAAACCAACGGCATTGGCATGTGGCTTTCTTCCCTTTTCTAAATTTCCATAATTTCCAATTTTTATTTAAGAAAATGGAAAATATAGCATCAAAAGCGATGGAAAAGGAAAATTATGGATCTTCTTGATCCTCAAGAACAAGTTCCTCTTCCGCTCCGACAACCCAAAACTCAAACAAGCCCTGGTCATCCAGCAACAACTTAAGCCGGCCAAGCCCGCCGCCGGCAGTGGGAGTAAGGTTGGGACCCTCTCCATCGACGGTGGCTACACCAAGTCTCTCGCCCCACCTCGAGTCCGCCAACTGCCCCGGCACCTGCGCCAGCTGCCGCAGCAACTCCGTCCTCAAAGCTCACACAATTAACGAAATCTCTAAAACTGGAGCACCTGTTCCTCCGCATCCCTTTCGAGCACTACAAGAAGACGATCCAAGTCAACCATCGCTTCGTCGAGAAAGGTTCGGTCATCTCCGAAGTCAACGAAGTTGCTGATTCCGATATGCCCAAGGACGACCTCGTTCAACACCTCACTTCTCTCATGTCCAGATTGCAATGCCTTAAGCGAAAGGTATAATTAATGAAAAAATGCAATAAAAGGATTACTTTAACATCGTAGCTGGGTCTAGCGCCGGTGGGATCCTCGTTGTCCTGCTCTTCACCCGCGGCAAGAAAACCCCTAAACGAGCTCGACAAGGAGCATGATGAGGTCTTTGCTTTATGCCCTCGTCTCCGCTGCCAAAGACAAGCTTGAGAAGCTCTGCAACTCTCTCGCCCTCCACCAGCAACCCCAACCCCAACCCCGATCTTCTTCCCCCTAGATCTGCACCTAAATCGCCCCGCAAAACCATAATCCAAGCACACCTAATTGGCAACCCGAGTCATCCTTATCTACCAACACTGCGTCTAAAATCCAGTAATGGCTTCTTAACAAACCTAGGTCTTCCTTAAGAGCTTAGGCTACCTGTGAGTCTGCCCTTACCACCGGAGGGGTGAAGAAAGCCCTATTGTTACCGCCTGGAATTCGGACTCTTTGGTAAGTTGGTTCTGTCCTTATTAATTGTTTGTTGGGTGTGTGATTCCATATAAATGCTATTGTTGGAAATTCTAATTCTGATGATTAGGTGTTGGTCTGACTCTGAAATTCGAAAGTATCAGAAGAGTATCGCGATGAATAATCCAACGACTGTTGCTATTTCTATTTTCTATTTTATAAAATAAAATTTGGAGATTTGAAAAAGGAAAGAAAAGAAAAATGGTTTGACTGAGAGTGGACCACGTCGTGACAGGTGTCCGATTATGGTTGGCAGACCAGCAATCACTGGTCAAAAGGACAAGTTCCTTATATTTTCAACATGTTGAAGCATATGATTATTGAATTTTGAAAGAATAGGACAAAAACATTAATTCCTTTTAAGTTAGAGGACAAACTGTTAGAACCTATGTCTTCATGGTTCATTCATTATAGGTTTTGATAAATGACAAACCAAGATCATAACAAAGATGAAGCAAAAAGAAATCAAGCAAACAAGCACTCAACCAAAGTGATCAAGAATTCAAGTGAAGATATGATCAAGAGTTGAAGTGCAAAAAGAGCAAGAGAAGTTAGGACCCATTTGTACAAGGTAAAACACTCAACTTCTCTTAGGCATTGGCTCAAACAAAACAAATTTTACTCATACATTTCATTGCATGCTTTCAGTCATAAAACTGTATTTTGAGTCAATAACATCGATGTTGTGCCCAAAAACATCGACTGTTCTGTGTTTTCAAGTCTTTCTCAAAATTTGGCAGAAGTGCCAAAACATCGATGTTGTAATTAAAACATCGATGTTGTGATTTCTTCAACGATTTCCAAAATTTGGCAGTAGGCAAATAACATCGATGTTGGCATCCTAAACATCGATGTTCTAGTGACCGTTGCTTTTAAAATTAGTCATAACATCGATGTTCCCATTTGTAACATCGATGTTCCATATTGGTCAGTTTCAATTTATTTTTGCCGAGCCAAAATAACATCGATGTTGCATTCTAAACATCGATGTTCCTGCCTTCAAAGAATTTTCCAAAAATTGGCAGTAGGCAAATAACATCGATGTTGGCATCCTAAACATCGATGTTCTCATGACCGTTGCATTTTGAAAATATCCTTCACAGAAGCAAAACAACATCGATGTTGTGAATTAAACATCGATGTTCTTCACAGATCAGTTTTCATCTCATTTTCACAGAATCAAAATAACATCGATGTTGGGATGTAGAACATCGATGTTTTAGTTACCGTTAGCCCAAAATTCAAATTTGATGGGCAAAACATCGATGTTCTACTTTTAAACATCGATGTTTTAGCTGTTGAGCAGACAACTTTTCAGCACCCACTAAGCTTTGTTTAAAGGTGTTTTCTTGGGTGCATTTCAAACGGCCCCATGACTTTTCAGAGCTATATATTAAGCATTTTCAGCTGTTTTTCATAACCAATCAACTCTCTATTCACTCATCATTCATTGCAAAACAATCATTCAAGTTTAAGAGCCAATTCCTTTGAGATTATTGAGAGTTGCCTCATTAGTGCTTAATTGTAACTCATACCCACTCTTGAGAGGGTTTTGTTTGAGTAATCTTTGTAGTGTTGTTCATACACTGAAAGGGAGGTTTGTTCCCTTGTAGCTACTCATAGGAAGAGTGTTTTTCTTTCCTTGAGAGAAGTCTTGAAGTGAGGTATCTTCAAGCAAGTGTGTAGGATTCTTGTGATTAGAATTCCTAGGTTGTAAACGGTAAGTTAAGCACCCGGAAGCTTAACGGTAGATAGTGAACTCTTCAAGTGAATCTTGAAGGACTGGATTAGCCACAAATTTGTTGTGTGTGAACCAGTATAAAAATCTCTTGTGTCCTTCTTTCAATTCCGCATTTTATTTCCTGCAAATATTTTCAGTTTTAGGTCTAAAGCTATTCACCCCCCCTCTAGCTTAGCCTTTCCGTTCTTTCACAAACTGCGCCATTTAACCCATGAACCATTAGAGTTATATGTTTTTTATGCGTTTCAGTTAGATTTTTCAGGTACAAATGACCAATTTAAGTTAAGTGGCCAAAATTAAATTAATTTTATTAAGGAACCAATATTTCTGCTCATCTGCTTATTATTTACTCTCATACCAAAATATCATTTTTGTTGCCAAAATGGTAACACTAATCATTTTATAGAAGCTTGCTTGACTAATCTATGATTTACGTCCTTACACTGGCTTTCAATCAAAATTATGCCATCTATGATGTCCTATGTGTAGCGGAAAATATAATTATAGCTTTACCTAATTGTGAAAATCGATAATCAATAGGCAACTTCGTATCTTAATGCCACTCCTAACTCAAAACTCGACAATCAACTTCTATCACATGCAAATAGTTTCTTATATAACTTAGAAATTGGATAGTCAATGTCCATCACATGTAGATGGTTCTTACGTAACTTATAAACTGACCAGTTAATGTCCATTTCATGCAGTTGGTTATTACGTAACTTAGTTGGTTCTTACGTTAACCGGAAAGTTGACGTTCATCACATGCAGATGATTCTTACGTAACTCAGAAACCAAACAATTAACGTCCATCACATGCAGTTGGTTTTTACGTAACTTAGTTGGTTCTCAGGTTAACCGAAGAGTTAACGTCCATTACATGCAATTGATTCTTAGATAACTCGGAAACTAGACAGTTAATTTGATTTAAGTTTTCTAGCATCACGTTTTAGCCATTTAACAATTTTGTAACACAATTTTTTTTTGTTTTAGCATGCTCTTAATAACCTTTAAACTAATATCTTTATTGGCTTTCAGCCTTTATAGCTTGGTAGTTTTCATCATCTAACTTTCCTTTACATTCCTCGCACTACAAGGATAAAATCAAAGGTCATGCATATATGATATATCAAATATGGAGATTTTGATTTTCCTTTAAAGAAGAGGATGTACGTGACTCTCCTAATTTATTGGCCTTTGATTAATACATGTCAAGGTAATTATTTTCTCCTATTCAATTATCTTTCCCATTCAGCTATCCCTATCCTCTCACAATGTCGGTTATTCTTATATATTTTTGCTTCTAACCATGTCTGAGTTAAGGACTTTCGTATTGTTAGATAATTTTAGGTTTGTTTTATTTCACACGTGAAATGTTTTCGTTTTTGCTAGGTTTATTGTGGTTGATTATACTTTTTATATTTGACAAATGCCGTATATTTTGGTCATAGATTGTTATCGACCACTTCAACTGAAACTAAAAGAATTATTTTTGGTTAGTGATGTATATGATCGTTTTATCTCATTGAAATGAAGGTAATTATTAGATAATTATTAGATTGTTAAGAACTGAATAAATATCCCAATAATAACCAGAAGGAAACATTTATTTAGTTATATCGTGACTAATCACTAATTTTCTATTTTTTTTAATT
Source organism: Turnera subulata (assembly GCA_028386065.3). Lineage (NCBI taxonomy): Eukaryota > Viridiplantae > Streptophyta > Magnoliopsida > Malpighiales > Passifloraceae > Turnera > Turnera subulata. Next base: position 87,565 of record JAKUCV010007582.1, read on the forward strand.
TCTTTTCATCTTCCCACGAAGCCAAAAAAAAACCAAACTCTCTCCTCTCCTCGTATCACACCTCGTCGTCATGCATTCCTCACGCGCCACCTAAACTGTATCCACGCCACGCATAACCTCTCCGCTTTCCCGCTCTTCAACCCACCCCACGTACCCAACACGCAACATTCGCTCGCGTCACTGACCCCAACAACCTTCACGGTTCCCCACCAAAGGCAGTAAAAGGAACGGAATTTACCAATTTACCATCCCCTACCCCCTGAATAGCCCCCCACCAGGCCAATTTAGGGTATTTCACCATTTCCTCACTCACTCTCTACTACTCTTGGTTCACTAGTGTTGATGATTCCGTCACGCGAGACTCTCAAGAAGGGGCAAAACTGTTGCCCCCTCCCTCACTCGCCTTAGTCCACACACACTCGAGACTCTCACTCTCTCTAGTCAGTCCCTACCGCTCCCTTCTCTCTCCTTCACTCCTTTTCAGTTTTCACTCCCGGCTGCTGCTCACTCCGTTTACCGATTACTCAAACGTAAGCCTTCGTCTCCCTCTTTCTATCAAAGATATGATCGACGGTGGAAAACGTCCCCGTTAATGTTGTCGGTTACATTATACTCACTACTACTCACTTGGATTTTCATTTGCATGTTCTTTTATTTAGGTTTTGTTTTTTGTTTTTTTCTTTTTCTGGAATGCCTTGGTACATTGCTTGTTTTGTTTTTTTTTTTTTTATACCCTTTTAAAAGAAGAAGAAGAAGAAGATATGCATGTTGGTACTGAGATGTTTTTACTGCAGTGAAAATGGTGGTCTTGTAATGAGCTAGGTGAAAGGTGTTTCTTGCTTGTATTAAATTTTTTTTCCTGGTTTCTCAGTCTTTTTAATCAAACAATTTAAAAGAAAAGAAAGCACTATTGAGTAAAAAAATTGACCTGAGATGTTGTAGTGCCTGCTTTTTGGCTGATTTTAGTGGAAAATCTTAGTGTTTACATGTCTGCTATGCTCTTTGGGGTTTCATTACCCGTAGAGCATTGAAAACTGAGTTCTTCTGTGATTCCATGCATGTTGCTTTTTCTTATTATTACGAGGATTTTTGTGCTGTTGGTCTGCATATCTATGTGGGTGCTTTTGTTGGTTCCTCACATATTTGGAAAAAAAAATATTGCAGGCATCTTTGGTCTGGAGTTTGTTAGTGAAGATTGTGGTTGTTGATCATGCCGCCAAATCCCAGGATAGTTAAAGCCTTTAAGGCAATGAAGGCTATTGGAATTGATGAACCCACAACTAAACCGGTATTGAAAAGATTGCTAAAACTATACGACAAAAATTGGGAACTGATTGAAGCTGAAGATTATAGAGCTCTTGCCGATGCCATATTTGAAGAGCAGGATGCTCAGGTGGAATGCTGTTTCTCATCTGCATTTTCTTAATCTTTTCCGTTTCTTTGAAATTTATTCCTTTTTACCCCTTTTCACTGTGCTGTTTTTCATCTTCATACCATCATCCATCAGGTGTCGGGGTCAGGATCAGGATCAGGAGGAGGAACAGGAGCAGGAGTGAGTGACAATGTAACGATAATATTCTCTCTTGGCTGTAATGGTGGTCTGTGTTCACCCTTTTACGTGTAGCTATTAACATGCCTGGACTATTTTGACTGCTAGGGTGGGAGTTTTATGTCTGAGGTGGGGGCCACTGATGAAACAGAGCCGCCCTTTAAACGGTTACGCAAGGGCCACGCAGGGGAAACTTCTTCTCCATCCGCTAATTGCAACTCTTGGTTGCCAGGAGTTCCACTCATCAAGCCTAAAGAGGAGAAAGAAGAACTGCCTTGCACTAATTACACCCTCCAGTCCCCAGACAAGAGGAGGTTAGAGTCTTTGGTTACTTTACCTCATAACCATGCTTCAAACATGGGAAAGCAGCCTAATCATTCCCATGAGCTGCTTGTTGTTGACAAAAATTTGCCTCCTGAATCACTCTCTCCTCAAAACCGACATGCATACAAAGGAAAGGAACCTTTGGTGCCTCAGTTTGCTGTGAAGGAGAAAAGACCTATGCCAGGGAGAGCATCTACTGGGGTGGTCTTTAAAGACCCAGTAGTTGAGTCACGAAATGCCTTAGTTCCCAAAGAGAATGCCAATGATACTCTTGCTTTGGTAGTACACAAAGATGAGCCATTCACTGACAACATGCATCAATATCTTCCCCTTGCAGTCTTCCCTCCAGGTAAACCTCGTTCACTATTTGAACCATAGTCCACGAGTAATATGCTCAGCCATGAGTGATTAAGCATATGTGTCTCTGCTAGATTTTTCACTGTAAATTGGTGGTTGTTTCTTTGACTGTAATGCAGCTTATTTTGGTTTTTGATGGCTCTATTTGTGTGCTTCTGTAAATCTGTTGATTATTTAAGACTACTCAAACCTTACAGGCTTATTAGCTATTGAAGGTCCGTCAACTGATAGTGAATCAATGGGGAAGCGAGATGCTCTTCTGTCATCATCACCTTCTCACATTTTAGCAGCAGAATACAAATCTGATAATGGTCATTCTTCAAGTCAGAATGTAGCCAACGGCGAGGTTCCAATCATTCTAGAGGGATCTGCTGCTAACTTGGAGATTGCCACCTCTACAATGGGAGAGGTGAAAATTTATCTGAGCTGCAATTCTATAATTGGGAAACCTAATTGTCATATGCCTACTCAAGAAGAACTTCTGAAATCCGTGGAGGAGAAATGCCTCCGTTCATATAAAATCCTTGATCCAAACTTTTCTGTCATGAAAGTGCTGAAAGATATGTGTGAATGCTTCTTGGAATTGGCCACTGATTCCTCTCGCCATTCCCAGGAAGAAAGTTTATTGAATGTAACACCAAGAGGCAATTTATTAAAGAAACCTGCTGCTTATGGGGGTGTTGGAAACAGTAGTCCAGCAACCAATACTTCAAATGGGTCAGTCCATGCCAGTCATGTGGATGTTGTGGCTGTGCCTGAAGCTTCAGTGCTATCACAACAAAACATGCTATCTGGCAATGAAGCTGCTGCGAGAGGGTGTTCTGAAAATAAAGAAGGTCAGGGTTTGAGAGACCTTGAGTTGTGTGATTCAGTGGCTATTTCAGAGTGTCAACTCACTCCTGACGAGTTTAGGTCCCTTCATTGCATGAATGACATAACAAAGGCGGAAGAAGCAGTTGAGATACCATGGTTAAATGAAATCACTAAAGAGTGTCTGCCACGCTTTAATTACACACCAAGAAACTTGGTTTTTCAAAATGCACGTGTGAAATTCACTCTCTCTCAGATTAAGGCTGAAAATTGCTGTTCTCGTTGTGTGGGTGATTGCCTGTCTTCATCCAAAACTTGTATTTGCTCTCTTGGAACCATGCATGGATTTGCATACACACGGGATGGTCTTGTTAAGGAGGATTTCCTGGAAGACTGTATCTCTATGAATCGGGATACTAAAAGACAATCCCATTCTTTCTGTAGTGACTGCCCGATACAAAGAGCCAAGGGAGATGGGATATTGGAACCATGCCAAGGTCACTTGAATAGGAAATACATTAAAGAATGTTGGATAAAATGTGGTTGCCATAAGCTGTGCGGCAACCGGGTTGTACAGCGAGGCATAAGATACAAACTTCAGGTATGATTGGCTCTATACTGCAATTGTTCTTGCCACTTTATATTTTATTGATGCGGTATTCTAATTTGAGAATTGATTATGTTAAGTAAATCTTGTGACTGAATAGTGAATGATGCTTTATTAACTATTAAAAAATTTAAGGTATAGGCAGGCGTTCCAGTTATTCCTTAAATCTTCCTTTGAGTGATTTATTGAGTTCTTCATATCTCATGTTGCTTACCATTTTGCTGTATTAGGTGTTCTTTACACCTGAAGGAAAGGGTTGGGGTCTTAGAACTTTGGAAAAACTCCCAAAAGGTGCATTTGTGTGCGAGTATGCTGGGGAGATACTAACCACTAAAGAGTTCTTCGAGAGAAAAATGGAAATGAGTAGGGACAACAAGAAACTTGTTTGCCCAGCTCCATTGGATGCTTATTGGTCTTCAAAAAGTCTAAAAGATGAAGAGGCTTTATGTTTGGATGCTACATTTCATGGAAATGTTGCAAGATTCATCAATCATCGGTAAATCTGCTTCTCTTGCAGACAGAAGTTCCATAGAGAATTTTGTTTCTGCTCTTATTTTCTCTTACTTCTTTCTTGGATTGCATAGTTACTTATTACTGCATTGCTTCTTGTTCATTTATACTTAGATCAGTAGTTGATAATTTTAGTTCTTTTTCTTTTGAGGTTCTTGGTCCGGCATCCAAAATTTTTCTGTAGTAATTTTGATCCCATATATTAATTTTTTTTCTTTTTCTACCGCTAGATGCCATGATGCAAACTTGATTGAGATCCCTGTCAAGATAGAGACTCCAGATGATCACTATTATCATGTATGTTTTCATTCTTTATTTTGCCTCCCTGTTCTTATTTGGTGATTGATGACACTGGATTATATCTAACAGCAGGATTCTTGTTTGAAATTGACTTTTATGCAGCTTGCATTTTTCACCACAAGAGAGGTGATTGCATTGGAGGAACTCACTTTGGTGAGCAGTGCATTTATATGAGATGGTTTATAGTTCTTGATTTTCGTGATAATGCTTAGATATTCTGCTTTTGTTTTTTGAATAACAAACTGACATTACTTTCTATTGGAGATGGTTGCCATAACATACTGACATTACTTTCTATCACAAGGAAGTCATAATCTCTAATAATGTGATTACCAGGTTTCATGTAAGACTGAAATCGTATGGATGGAAATAAACACAGGAAAAGCATCTCTTTGATAATGTACACTGGTGTATATTATAGGCTTATCAATACATTGTCGACTAGAACTGCAAACTTCCTTATTGGAGACTGTTAGGTTTATATTTTTATAAAGATCCATTGTGCAATTTGATTGTAGAAGTTGATGCATAAAACTTATTCTTCAACTGTTTCCTTCAGATGACATACTTGATCTTGTTTTCGGACTTATTGCATTGCTGCATGAGCCTAGACATTCTAACCATGCCTTTTATTGTGTTACGTTTATGTGTGTGTAACTTCTTTTTGTTTCAATGACATGCGGCATTTGTTTTTGAGACTTATTGCATTCCTGCAATGATCTAGACACTCCTTAATGGCCTTATTGCTATCTTACTTTTGCTGAATGTCTGTTGTTTTTGGATCCGTGAAGGCAGTTCTTCTTGTCATGCCTTATGCTATGCTCATTGTGTGATGCTTGTTTGAGTGTTGCAGCTTTGGTGGGATATCTTTTTGGAATTTTAAAAGTATTAATATCTAATATGGTTGCAGGATTATGGTACTGAATTTGACGATGATACTGTTGACGCATTTAAGTGTCTATGTTGCAGTAAATTCTGCAGGGACATGAGACGTTCTAATGGTAAGTATGTTCTAAAGCTTCACACTTTAGTTTTTCTTAGATAAGTTTGATAGTTTTTCTTAGTACGTTCTTAGTTTTTCTTTATTTGTTGGTGCACCCTTGTATGAATGTGTTTGTCTTGTGTGTTCCTGGTTTCTATTTTGTCTACATTCTTGATTGACATTGACTTACGTCGGTTGAGTTGATAATCTTCAAAATTTCTGCTTACATATAGGTATTTAGATGGTCCTATGAAACACATGTATTGTTAGAAGAAGTTTAGTTGTAAGATGAAGCCCAGTAATCTTCTCTGTCTTAGATGTGTCCAAAAACACCTAAGCATTTACAAGCAACTTTTGTGGGTGAGGCTATATTCATATTATAATACAACCTTTGTTCCATGAACTTTACCCTGGCACAGGATCTAAATCTAGAGCCAATTGATCCAAGGCATGAAGTGCATGAGACCATCTGGCATTTTGGTGTGCTGTTGCAATCTTGCTTGATTTGTCCTGCTGGTCCCGGGGCCTTCAATCATTTTGTTTCCGAGTCTCTTGTATGAGATAAACTCAATATTTCTCGGTTTTAGGTTGGTGATAGATTTATCTGATCCGCCATATGCACAGCGGTTGTTTTGTGAAGCCAAAAGAATTGTTTTGGGCGTTTTTAGTTCGTGTTAGATGTATAAAACTAACTGTAAATGTATTAGGGTGTAAATATGCCACCCAAGGGGGAAAGGTATGAACGGAGTAGTCGGTTTGACCGCTGTTTTGAACTGTGCACCAAAGTGAATCATGCTTTATGATATGGTATGGGCTTCTTGGCCCTCCATCTTACAGGTCCATTTCATCCGTTTCTTCGTGGTTAAAGGATGCTCTATGTGAATGACTTATTGCTCCCAGAGTATACGGTTGCAAATTGCCCGCACTTTTTCCAGGCCCAAAAGTTTGAATCAACCCCTTCACAATTTTAATTGTAAAACGATTTACAGACGATCTTATCTTGAAGGTCACCCAGCAATAAGCAAAACCTATCCGTACGTAGTTCAAACTAGCGGATTAGGACATTTGCCAAGTGTCCAGCTTACGTTTTAAAGATATGGAAATAATACAGCATTTCAGGACTCTGAACAATCGAGACGGACGATGTTCAATCAAGACTCTAATACAGCGAAACACTAACCTTTCCCTTGAAACCATCCTTAGTAATTTTACATAGCATTAATGAGAAACGTATGCATGCATATGTTTAATTTAAATGCTAAAGAAGAGAGCATTGGACGGAGGCGTTCTTTCCTTAGTCCTGCTGGATGCCTCTTGGACAGAGGGAAGTAAAGGGTTTTCTTTCTCCAATTTACAGCTTTTTTTTAATGTAGAAGCTAGGATTGCGGTGTTAAAACAACTACCGAGTAATATATTGACAGCAGGACAATTCAATTTGGACAGAGGTCTTGAATACAAGGCTTATATACACATAAGACTTTCAGTATAAGGGGTTAGCTCATGAAACATAAGCTTGTGTTTGTTTACCCGCCGATGACAGGGATTCTCTATTGTGAGGTGTAAACAGAACTTCATATTCGCATCCTGAAGGTGTCACTGGACGAATCCCACCCGGATTCAATGGGAAAAGCACTTTGTAGTAACCATCCATAATCGCAGAGAAATTGCAGGTCTCAGCAATCTTTGGGATCTGTTCAGGGCAAAAGCATGAAAAGTTGAAAACCGGTCATGCCAGGAAAGTGTAAAAATATTCTGTACAAACAACCAACAAACATGCTATTCAAAACTATAGGCAGAGTAGCTCTTACAAATCACTAAGTCGAGCAACAGTTCATTCTCAACGCAAAACAAAATCTAAACCTGATACTGAAAAGCCTATAAAGAGAGTGCCGTACCTGATACATATCACGCATATAGCCGTGGAGATTGGGGTACTCAACCAGCTTCTTCCTAGTACACTTAAACAGAACATTATATACAAGATCAAACCGGATCAAAGTTGTAAACAAACAAACATCGGCCAGAGTCAAGGTATCTCCACACAAGTAGCGGGAACCACCCAAGTGAGCCTCCACCTTATCCAATGTACTAAACAAATCATTCACTGCTCTATCATACGCCTCCTGACTCTGAGCAAACCCACATCTAACACAATCACAGCAGAAAATAAAACACAAACACATTTCAAATTACTAAGCCACACAAAAAGTAATTCAATTCATTCGAAAGGAAAGGAAAGGAAGAAGTAATAAGTCAAATTAACCTATAAACTCCATTATTGATATTAGGATAAATCATCAAATTCCACTCATTGATCCTCTCTTTCAATGAATCCGGAGCCAAATCCAGACCCGGGTTTCGGGCCAACTGGTTCAGACCCGAATTGAAGAACTCGATTATGTCGTAGCTCTCATTACACACCACTTCTTTTCTCCCCACATCCCACAACATTGGCACCGTAGCCCTCCCGTCATACCCTCCTTTCCTCGACCGGTAAACCTCCCTCAAGTTCCTGCATTTGTTCGCCTTATCCTCGCCGGGGACAAGGACAACCCCCTCCCGGTTCTGGACAGGACTACCCCGAAACTCCCACGACCCGTCCTGGCCCGGCGCCGCGACGGAGACCGGGACGGCGTCTTCCAGGCCCTTGAGGGCCCGAACTATGAGGGCGCGGTGGGCCCATGGGCAGGGTAGGCCCACGTAGAGGTGGAGGTTTGGGTTGGGAGGGTTTTGGCGGGAGCTGTTGGCGAGGCGGAATTTGGACTGGGGTCTGGTGTAACCGCCGGAAGGATCGGAGGGTGCCAGCTGGGACATCATGAGCTGCCACGTGGAGTTCCACGCTGCGCGGACGGTGGAGATTAGGAGCCCCGGCGGGAGAGATGGCCCCCACAGGAGTTTCGTGAGCGCGGTGAGGAGGGTTTTGGAGTTCGACTGTGCCTGGGGTTGGGGTGTTTGGTTCACCGACATTCTAGGGCTTACGTGGCGCGAACTGAGATGGATTCTTTTGGTGGTGGTGGTGGTGGTGGGTGAGATTATTGGCCAGTGAGAGCTGAAAACTGAAGCGGAGGAGGACATGGTTCCGCTTTGTGTTTTCTCCGCTCCCTGAAAATGTGTTTTATTTTTTTCTGATTAAAAAAAGAAGAAAATACGTTTTATTTTTAACCGTTTTTTACTTTTTTTTTTAAGAGAATATAGGAGATGAGTTTAAAACGCTGTCGTTTAGTAGCAACAAGTCAAACAAAGAACGCAAAACCCTAGGGTAACGCAGCCACCCAGCTTATATATACGAAAACCTCACGCTGCCTTCATTTTCTAGACAGAGAGGAGGAGGCAGTCGCCGCGAGAAGCTGATCAACAATGTCGAAGAGTTAGTAGTTTTCTCTCTTCCAGTTTAATAAACTTGCTTCTGATCCTACTACCGCATAACGAATCGTCTTTGTTTATATTTTCAGGGAGAGGAGGAACGGCCGGTAGCAAGTTCCGGATGTCGCTGGGTCTCCCGGTGGCTGCAACCGTGAACTGCGCCGACAACACGGGGGCGAAGAACCTGTACATCATTTCCGTGAAGGGGATCAAGGGGAGGCTGAACCGTCTGCCGTCGGCCTGCGTCGGAGACATGGTTATGGCGACCGTGAAGAAAGGGAAGCCCGATCTGAGGAAGAAGGTCATGCCAGCTGTCATCGTCAGGCAGCGCAAGCCCTGGCGCCGAAAGGACGGTGTCTACATGTACTTCGAAGGTTCGCTTCGCCTTTCCCTTCGCTTTTGCTTTTGCTTGGTTTAACCGATTCGGCTCTTTTATTTCTGTGTAGACTTTTGGATCTCTGTGTGTTGCTTCTTTTTAAGTAACTGTGAAGTGACGGTTAATATTGTGAAGTCACTTTTGTTGATGAGAAGCATATATCAAGTGTAAAATCGCCAGTATTAAACAGCATAATGTGCTCTCTCTCGCATTGTGTTACCTGTCTCCTGGCATATTCTGTTTTAAACTTGCTGACGCTGAAAGATTTGCTCGGCAGCTTTGGTTTCTGTTATTTTAGATACCAGGGATGGTGATTGTCAATGATACACCCACTAGGATAGTAATGCTTGATTGTTTGATCTATTGATGCAATTTTATTTTTTGGGTTGGTAATACCTTTGTGCTCTGTCTTTGTTTTAGTATTGAAATATTTTTTTCCCTCTTGCTTGCAGATAATGCTGGTGTCATCGTCAATCCTAAGGGGGAGATGAAAGGTACTGTAACTTCTAAAGTTTTTGATCTTATTGTGATTTTCTCTCTGTTAATCATGCATTGCTTGTCATTATTGTTCGTTCTTTTCTCATTTTGTTCTTTTCTTGGTGATGGAACTTTAAACCTGTTCATTGTTGATGATGTATTAGTTTTGTACCCTAGAATAACAACGCACCGCTTGCTTTCTGGATTGTCTTTCCATCATACTATTACTTTTGAACTCGAATTGAATTCTCACCTGCTCTGAAGACTGATTTCTTGATTGTTTTTCTTCTAAATATATTTTGCATTTGATTTGATGAGGTTTTGAGGTCATTTACAGTGTCCACTTCTTAGGTTTCTGTGCTAGCAAGCCTGTCTATCCTTGTACTCTATCATATATTCTGAATCTAAAGAACCCTGCTCTGGGGGATTTTTGAATTTTGGTCTGTGTTGTTGTCTTCAATGATTTCGTGATTTTGTATGTGTAAAACTTCTGCTGGTCTTGCACTTTTTTGTGCATATACATTGTACTGATTGTTGGTTTTGTGCTTTTAGGTTCTGCTATTACTGGTCCCATTGGAAAAGAGTGTGCTGATCTGTGGCCAAGAATTGCTAGTGCTGCCAACGCCATTGTCTAAGTGGAGTGAACTTTTTTCAGGTTAAAGGTTTTTGAGTAGCATGTTTATGACTTTAGGACATGTTTGTGGAAAGATTCCGGTTACTTGTGATGTTATTTCTGTTGGGACACATTGAATTCGGTCAGATGCTCCTTTTAAGTTTTAATGATGTTATTTTGGACAACAATTGTTGCTGTTTGTCTTGTGTGTGTTTCGAATGTGTGCTATAGCGTGTTGCAGTTCTTTCCTAGTATAACTATCCTCTAAGTTTGTTTAATACTATGCTTTTGGAAGATCTGGCTTGGGCTGGGTAATACGGCATACATACAGTAAGAGTCAGTGCTGCCGTAGAGGCATGTTTTTGCAAATTGTTTTCTAATTGAAGTAAATATTGCCCTTGCAACCCTGCGGCTGGGCTTTGCTATTGTCTCGGTCCTGGAAGTATAGTCTTAGCAGAAGTTGGCTTAAACCATAAATTCCTTCTTAGGTTTGAGACTTATTAACATTTACGCCTCTTTTAACTCGTAATAATAGCGAAGACAATCCTTACAGTCCGTTTGGTATCAATTTGGAATTGGAATTGAATTCAAATCATAAAAAATTTAGAATTAGAATTCACTATGAAATCAATTTCCATGTTTGGTATACTTTTTAATAATGAGGAATTGAATTCAATTCCAATGTTTGGTATAAATTAAATTATCAATTGAATTGTTAAAATTACCTAAGTTGTCTTTTTACTAAAAAAATTAAAATAAGAGTTTAGGATCATTTTTGTTATTTAGACATATCAATATTTATTCAATGGAATTGAATTCTAAATCCGATAGGTTTTGCTTGGATTTGGTAATAGAATTGAAATCAATTCCATGATACCAAACGGAGGGTTAATCTTAAGTCGTGGTATGATTCCATTACGAAGTTTGTCTCTCAGCCATTTAAAGATTTTTCGTGATCAACTTGCAATTATTGGTTCCGATACTAAACAAGAGGTACATCCAGACCCATTTTTTTAGTTCAGGTTAAATCTCAAAAAGTAATTAACCCATTTGCAATTACCGGTTTCGATACTAAATGGGTTCATGGGTTTAAATCACACGTTCAGAGTTTAACGCCCAATTGAAGCTTGTGCATATATGTCTTTCACTTACCCTATTTTATTGGACGGCTTTATTCATTTTAGTCCAACGAAAAAAATGGCTGGTGAAAAAATCAGTCAAAAAATTAGCATCCCATAATTACGAGAGCACTGGCCTGTAAAAAAGAAGTAACGAACTAATGGTGCTTGACCACCCTAAAACGAACGATGGTAATCGCCTCGGCGCATGGCTGGATTACAAAATAGACAAACACTTTTATCTCTCTCTCTGTATATGTAGTACATATAAACCAGAGAAACACCATCATAATCATCATACCCATCAATCGGTGTTAATTCGGAAAGGAAACATGGCAAGGACAATCTTCGTCTGTGCATCTTGTGTTGTCCTGCTTCTTCTGTCAACTCACTCTGTTTTATGTGTGCCTGGAGAGCCCAGAGAAGTAGATAGTAGCGATCCCTGGGGCAGAAATATTAACTCGCCAAAAGCCCCGGGATTGATCGAGATAATAAAGTAAGTTATGGGTTACCGTTACATGTGGGTTAACAAACAGAAAGTGCGTCAAGGGGTTACCTCACCTGGCTGTCTATATAATTGTTACGTCTAATTTTCAGTTCTATTCTTTATTTTTCTGCACCTTCCCATTATCTACTGAAGATTTTTTCCATTTAGATAACAAAGCAGCACCTTTAAATTTTCAGGGGCCTCATCGATAAAGGCTCCAGTGGTTTGGCAACTATGCTAGTGACAACAGATAAGCGAAAAAAATCGGCATCGGCACCTGCACCGGCACCGGCACCGGCACCTCTAGGATCCAGATACACAACATAACTCGAAGCAGCAGTAGACCCATCCATTGTTCAAATTCCATCTATATATTTAGGCTTTTGACAACTGGTGGTTGTGGAACCGACGAGCGATTGCTCCAGATTCCATGTAATTGTGTTTCTTTCCGTTGGCTTAAAGACTATGTATTAATATATAGTCTGTATGTATCAGATTGGAAAAGAGGCCTCCTCCTCTTCCAAGTGATTCTTTTTCCAGTCCTAAGGATCATGGATTGTTTAACTAATTTAACTGATCCTCAGCCGGACAATATTATTTTTCACACACCTTCTCATTAATAGATAAATAACTCTTTCACATTTTTCTTTAAATTAAAACGATAAAGAATTCGAACAAATTTCACGGACTCATGAATTTATTCATAATGCCAAAAAAAAAAAAAGAATTTATTCATAACCCATTTTCAGCACGGATGAGTGACAGGTATTTTTTTTTTTAAAAAAAATAAATCACTCGCCTCTACTTGAACCATAAAAGCCTGCTTTAATAAAAAAATGGAAATTAGAAAATGGTCTTGCCGCCAACCATTATCCAGTTTCCCGCTCTTCTCACAAGCCGCAAAACCTACTGCATTCTTACCCTAATTTTTTGTTTGTCGAAGCAAGTTCTCTCACTGAATTAGAGCGAATCGAACCCTCTCATCTTTTTCACAGTGGCATTCTACGATTTCTATCACGACTCGAGCTTTTGTTTCGCGGAAGTGAGGGATAAAAAAAATACAAAAACCGGAGAAAGGGGAAGAAGGGAATGGGTTGGAATTACCCAGATGTGTCCTTGGAAGAGATGGCGAAACTAATAAAAGGGTTTGTGGATATCATAATTTTGGCATCTGGGTATCGTTCCTCTGGCCTCTTAGCCCATTGGGATGCTCTCAACATCAAGAAAGCCTTCCAGTGGGGCTCCTTCTTTGAAAATGTAAGTCATATTGTTTTGTCATCCAATTTTTTCTTTTTTTTTTTTGAATTTTTCTTATCCATTTTGTGGGATGAGATTGTATGAGTTCTGTATCTCTTTAATTGTTTTAGTTCTTACTGATTCGAGTATGTATTGGTTGATTGTTGTTCTTGGTGACGCTATTGAAAAATCTGTTTTGATTGCAACATTTAGGTGCTCAGGCGCATGAGCAGCTCAGATATTTATCAGGATTCTGTTAAGGAACTTGATCTGGTTCTTCTCGAAATGACATCCGATCCTTCTTTTCCTCAGGTTGTGTAATTTCTTGTGTCTGTACATATATTTTAGCGTTAATATTTATTGGTCCTGATACATTTTGTCTTATATAAAAGCAGGGCCTTGCAACTTTATCTTGCGATACTCTTACTAGGGCTAGGAGTTTTGTATTGCTACTTCTGTTTCACAACTTACCGTTGAGGGATTCACATCTCCGAGCTTTTATAATGGCAGTAATTGAGATGGATCTTGATAAGCTATCTGTATCGGAGAATGATTGCCTCAGAGTTTATCTGGACAGATTAACTCTGCAGAACACGTCGTGTGACTTGTTTTTAGAAAGGAGGGGTTCCATGAAGCACTCCGGTATTTTATGTGGGGAGATTAGCGCTTCGAGGATTGAAAATTCAGCTGATAATGGCCTGACAGAGTTTGCTCTTCAAGAGATCTTCAAGAGGCAATCCGTTGTGTCATGCATATCAACAGTTGAGACCGGATTAGATATACTTTCAAATGCAATCAGATACAACAGTTCGAATGAATATGATGGTCAGTTGTGCAAAGAGAAATTAAATCTTGATGGATCTCTAATAGTTGTCGGGTAAGCGCTAGGTCTCCTTTATACACTTTACTAATGATTCTATCATAAACACTCATGTTAGGCTCCTGATTTCTTGTTACTAAACCCTTTGAAAAGAATGCTCGCTCATAGTGGTGCTTGCACATTATGTGCGGTATGTGGTGCTGCTGTAATAAAAGACTGCTTATAACTTACTTTCTCCTCTCCTTTGTTTCTGAAATAGCATGGTGGTGTTATCCTTGTGTAAATGTTTTTGGACGAAAACTATGGTTTTGCAACAGTTAGCATTTTGTACCTCATGGAATATGTACCTTGAATATTGTGTAAGAAGAGAAAAGTTTCCCATGTAATGCTTCACATAGCGATCCATTCACGGTAATGCCTTTCTTCTAAAAGAAATTATCTATGCAAATCATCGAAAATGAAGACTAATTTATTTAGAAGAAAGATATCTGATTCTATTCTTAACTCACAGAAGAAAGGTGAACCATGCTTTCGTTTGCGTGTTACAGCATTCTAAGCAGTCTAGTAATTATTTACATTCAACCTGGAAGCATAACAATAATCACGGAGTCTGCTGGCTTTGCTTTTCACAAGCATTTACTCATCTTTGCTACTTCAATATGGAAGGTCTCATAAAGAAAGGAAGCTGTATCCAATCTGTTTGATGTTAGATTTGAGACAAGACTTATTATGCTTTGTTTTGTGCAGGAGCAAGCAGTCAGTTGGTTTTGTCACTTGGAATGATTGGAAATCAGAAATTCTCGCATATTTTCTTGATAAGAGAACTGTCAGATTGGTCTCAGGTGCCAGCATGATATTTTCTGCTCCAAAGATTCAGTGGACGCATGTCTTTGAAGGGTTAAATACTTTAGAAGGACAGAATGATGATAATTTGGGTGAAACAATTGTAAGTTTGTTCAATTCTTCATCAAATATATTTTCAAATGCTTCTAATTCATTTGGAGAAAGGTCGGAAGCACACTATTGTACCTTATTGCACTTCATAGTTATGTTAGTCCAGAGTTCAATTGGTTTATATTTTCAAGTAACGAGAAACGTGTCATTTCCAAATGATATATAGTATTACCCAGAGACGTATGCCTATGGGTGGCTGCGGAAATCATATGTAAGCTGTCTATTCATGTTTGGTTTCATGAACTATAATGTACTTCAGACTAGACGGTGATCTATTTATTTGAATAGTCGTCCTAGGAACTGTTTCGGATCCATAAAGCTTGTATTGTGGTTTGGGAGTTGATGTTGGCATCTTATTTAAATTACTCTTCTTGTGGCTGATCTGCGACTGCATTTCAATTAAAAATTGCTTCATTTTCACACTTTATGTACTTGTCTTTTTTCTTTTTCTGTCCGATACAGGAACTCTTGTTACTTGGTTGCATCGCAAGCAAATGGCAAATTCTGCTGGAATATTTCATGTCAATCTCGTATCACTCCTTCATTATCCCAAAGCTATATCAAGAATTGTGTGACTGGCTTGCAGAAAGAACTCAAAGGTGTTCAAAAGAGGAAACTACAGCTACAAATTCAAAGGTCTTCCTCAAAGCTTATTGAACTATAGCTTATGATGTTAATATATACGGTAATAGTCATAGGGGAATTTGCTATTTCAGCTGGAGGGTTGAGATTCTACTTTTGGCAGTCAAACTGGTATTACCTTGTGACAAATGTTCTGGTACCTAAGTAAAATATTTGGCTGGCTGCATATCTAGTAACCTATTGATCCGAGGACTTTGTCCCTGTTTCCTAGAGGAATTAGAGGATTTAAGGATGTGAAACTTTATTCGTGGCTGAATGAATTGTTCTGATTGAATCCATCTGACTAAGGTTGTTGTGCTGTTTATTCATATATTTGCTAGTAAATGTTGTCACACCAACTTGTAGCACTTCTTTTCTTTTTTTTGCATATATATACTCTTTTTTGTGACATTTTCACTCTTGTCCAATAGGAAATTGGCATTCTTGAGTATCTAATGCGATTGTTGGGTGGTCATCTTCGTCCTCTGTGGAAATTGCCCCCTGTTCTTGCAGCAGTTGCAATCCCATTCTGGTACTATCTTCTGTTCTATGTTCGACTGGATATGCTGTAAATTTATCACCTTCTAGGGCTGTCTGTTGTAATCATCTATGCAGGTCCTTTCAATTTGGTTTAAGCTATGGCCTTAAGAATCAAAACTGGAGGTTTTTTAGATTATTTTATGTTCATCCATACCAGTGGAGCTATTTACATGTTGTGGGTTTGACATGTCACTGAAGCGTCTCTCTAAATTAGAATTATAAACTTCTGAGCTTGTGGCTTCTCGGAGATGCTGATTACTGATATTACAGGTCACCATTGTTTAGAATGTATCTAAGTGAAATAGAGACTCAATTCAAAGGGGATTCTTCATTAACAAGGTTTTGGATTTGTTCTCCTGTATCAAATTAATCAGACTAATTTAATTACTATGTTTTTTTCGTCATGGTAAGCAGTCCATATTGATTGGCTTTGCAGATGCTGCAGTTGCATGCAAGAGGGGAAGGAGCATGAAGATTGTAAGTAGATTCAACACCCCATAAACCCAGGCTGTGTGATGTTCTATGTTGCTTTTGTTTGCTATTCTTTGAAACCTTATAAGCATTACAATATCTACTTTTTGGCTTTTAAAGTAATTTCCACTACAATAAAAGAAATTCGCTTCAAGATAAAGGTTCATCTAAAGGACCTGGCTAGTTTTGGGCTAGATCTTAAATGTTCTGTGCACTTGTTACATGAATTACGAGAGGATACTTTTTTTCGCCATATTGGGATTCTGTTGACCACATAAATTTTACTAGTTCATGGTTATGGAGCCCGAGAACACTTTTAACATTTTACAGAAGTTATGTAAAATTGTGTCCAGGCCAACTAGCAGAAAGAATTTGGTGCCTTCACATCTGTCATGTTGGTGGCTCTAGTATATATGGTCTCGATGGTGCTTGATGGTCGTGGACTCCTATGCCGGTTGTCGGTAAGAACATTCAACAACCTTGTAGGATGTTGGTTTCTCTTTATTGTATATATGTTTGTACCAGGAAGAAATCATGGGCTTGCACCAACAGACAGTAACCAGCTCCTATGCAGTTGGTTTGGCTGAGAACTTGATGTCAAACATCAAGTTGTCTAGGTTTGGATGCTTATCCTAGAGACCCAAAGTTGAGTACTTGATTGCTAATCGCTTTATGGAGAGGTGGTTTGCTTCCGTAAGTGGGTTGTTTGGATACCCGTATCAAATAGCACTTCTGAGATTTATCATGGAGTTTGCTAGTTGCCTACCTTACGTGTTTGTGCTAAATTTGTCTTTACAGATTTCTTCCTTTCCTTACACTCGTTCTCTTTATTCATTTGTTGCTTAGACAAAACTCTTGTATCATTATCATGTGATATGATCAACTTTTCTTTTTCTGAAGAGTCAGTTTGTCTAGCCATCAAATCTATTCTATGTAATAGGTGATGAAAACACGAATCGAAAAGCCACAAAGGTCCTCAAAGCATATGAATATGATTATATCGGGTCCCTCTCAGTACTTTAGGTATGGACGGTGCTAAATTCTACAGTACATAGTTTTTCTTACTTTTTCATCACAGATGCTTCCATGGAAAGTTTTAGTGTTTTACCAACTACGAGTAAAACAAAAGGAAATCAGACAGAATAAGCACCAGCGACATTCTGGCAGGACATGAGAATGTGAAAAGTGCTCCACCATCACTGTTTGACGTTACATCACTGGCTTCAGGTCTCCTTCCTTTCCACAAGTAGGGACCCATATGTTCAAAAGCTAGTGGTCAAGCATGGTTAAATGCTGTGTTGATAATGTTGTATTTTTCCCGACTCCACTAATGAGAGAGTGACATCTAGTATCATTGATGGTGCCTAATCCTTGTGGGAATTTATGCTTGAAAGCTCAACTTCCGTATATCTATCCAACTTGTGTTTCTAGTAAAATCCCATTGCATCTTGTTATCAGCTTTCTTTGGATTAACATACAGAATAAAGAAAGGAGCTAGCCATGAAATTTTTGAGCGCACAAATGATGAAGAGAATTGAGTTCTTACAGTGTGGGAAGAGGATTGCAAAAACTGGCTCTGCAATCACACTTGCCAGTGTAAAAAGACGAGTGCCATTGCCTTGTGGTTGTGGGTTATCTGTGTTGAGGCATCTACTTTTGAAGTTCAAGATACAGTGCAAGCAAATCTTTGGGGGACAAAGGACCAGTGCAACGTGCAGCTATGACATCCAGAGCTATTCTCTCAACTTTGATGATGGTTCCCATAAGCATGTCTCAACTGGTACTTCTCAATAAAAGTTTTCTTTTCTTCATCTTCAAATATACATAGCCAGTTTGTCATCGTTGCTTTTAGAGTTCTGCTGCACAAGGCTTCCGTGAAGAAGTTGGGGCGTCAATTATCTGGTTAATCCTTCCTCTGTTGGCCCTATTTTCTTCTGGTCAGGGTACTTTATATATTACTGATTGTAAATAGTCTCTTTGTGTCTGTCTCCTTCTGCATTGCACTGGGCACAATTTGGTAGTCCTTGCATTGCTCATTTTGGTTTCTAATAAGTCAGGGAGGGAGAGCTTACATGTATCTATGGTTGCAAGTTGCAACCTTATAAGCAAGAAACGGGTTGCTGTCTATATATTTTCTTACAACTTATTTGTTAAGACAATGGGAACTGGAAACCTAAGAACATGTTTCCAAACACGCCCCAAGCTTTTCTTGATCAGAATAAAGATAGGTCAATATAATATGGTTCTGATGGGATCCCTAATGCTTGTGCTACCTACTTAAGTTTATCTTGATATTTCTGCTCACGTTAATCTTGGGAGCTATGTGTTGAACCAAAAAAAAAAACTTGGGAGCTATGTAATAATTTCTCTTTAACAAGTGTCGCACTGAACCAGCGTATCTACCAGTATACCATTATTGTCAAAAAAGAAAAGAAAACGGTGTACAAGTGATGCTGCTAGGACGATTAGAGCATAATCTTTTTTATTGGAAGACGTTTTGCATCTTTTTTTTCCTTTTAATTTGTCGGGAAAAGTATAATTAGCTTTTTTGACTATCAACGTTGTCCAAGTCTTTTGCCTTTTTTCTGGCTGGCTCTTCCCTATTTGATTCGGACATAAATCTTTAAATTCATGAAAATTAAAATATCAACAAACAGCACGCGAATCACGATCTCGTAATAATTTGTGGACTTCTTGATCGCAGAAAAAACAAAAAGAATGTACCCACGAAATACGAAAATACTAGAAAGAAGTTCCGTTCTGGTAGTAGTTTTCAATATATGAAGTAGTAGTATTACGATCTGAGATTTTATTGTCTTTTTTTAATTAATCTCTAAAGCGGTACACTTCACGCCCGAATAATTAATTTTTGGCCAGTTTGGGCTACATACATGTCTTGCAATTGCAAAGTTTGCGCTCAACCAATGCAAACCAATTGCAGAATTAGCAGACGTGATAATAACTAACTTATATTTGTTCTTTTCTTCTTCTTCTTCTTCTTCTTCTTCTTCTTTAACACCCTTGCTTCTGCTGTTCTATTCTATTCATGGCCTTGGCTAATCCGACAGATGAATCACTTTCAAGGGTTAATACTTTTAGCTAATCGTGATTAATGACAGGACTTTAGTCTAATACTCTCCACATGCATTCAATCAAACTACGATCGGGTTGAATTTCCCGGTCATAAACATACCTAGCTGGCACTCTAATCAAAATTTGCTTTAAAAAATGAAACTTAAACGTTTATACCGAATAAGAAAAAAAAAGGATATACATTTACTGTAATAGCCCGGGTAAAAATTTAAATTTTTACGGGGACTGTAAAAGTCGTTACACAGTGATTTACCTTTGAATTTAATCTTGGGTAATTAATTCAAGGTAAATCGAGCGTCGTTTTTTGAAACCGAGGGTTTTTCCGCGCTCGAGATTTTTCCGTGGATTTTTTGGACCTAAGTTGGTATTTTTCGGGTCCCGGAATCCTCAGAAAAATCACACCGGAAAAATAACTAAGGGGGTATCAGTTATTTTCTGGTCCGGTCTGGACACGACTTACCTGCATGATTGGGCTTAGCAGCCGCCTACCTGTGATGCTCGTGATGGTCTCCTCCTGTTGTGCCTGTGAATGGCTTGTGATGCCCGTGACGCTTTTCTTTTTTCTGCCTGATGAAGCCATCTACTCCATGTCCTGCACACACCACCATCATTTCTTCTTTCTCCATACCCAGCAATCTTTCTCCTGCAACCACCTTTTTCACCCTCAAAATCAAACAGAAAAAAAGGGAGAAGAAAAAAAAAAAGGGAAAAAAGAGAGAGTAGAGACCAGAAAAAAAGAGAAAAGAAAAGTCAGAAATAAAAACAAAACAACACATTTTCTTCTTCCTCCTTCCCCGTGACCAGCCGCCCGACGCCACCACCACGTGCAGCCACCGCGTCCTCCTCCTCGACGCGCCTCCACCGTGTAGCACCAGATCGAGAACACCGTCGCGCCACCATCGAACAACCCTCCTCGCCTCTGCCGACATCGATGACGTCACCGCCCGAGGACCACCACCACCAAAACCGAGCCGTCCCCTCTTATCCTCCGCGACGCGTCGCCTCTTTGCCGCCCGATTCCTCTACGCCTGCACGCTGCCGCCGACCAGTCGAGGCAACCACCGTAGTGCTCGCCTCCCCTTCTGCCACCGAACGCAGCTGCGAGTCGCGCCTCCACACCCACGCGTCTTCACCGCCGTCCTCAAGTCTCCAGACACGCACTGCAGCCGACCCTGCCTCGACTGTAACAGCCCGGGTAAAAATTTTGGATTTTTACCGGACTGTAAAAGTCTATTTACCGTGATTTACTGTTGAATTAATCTTGGGTAATTAATTCAAGGTAAATCGGGAGTCGTTTTTCGAATCCGAGTGTTTTCCCGCGCTCGTGATTTTCCCGTGGATTTTTCGGAACTAAGTTGGTATTTTTCGGGTTTCGGAA
>JAKUCV010007582.1:115729-198429 GCA_028386065.3 Turnera subulata
GGCTTGGATCCATAGTTTGCATGTGTCGCATACAGTGTTAGTGAGTTTAAGTCTTCCGCTGTGCACTGTTGTTATATTTATTGGGCCAATGGGCCGGTATTGTTATTTACGATGTTTACTATTTTGGGCCGTTGGGCCGAGATATTCTTTTATACACTGTATGCTGGGCCTTGATTGGCCGGGTCGTCACAGTTTCGGCCTGTATTTACTGTGTACGGTAAATTCGGGTCGGGGCGTTTCATCGACACTCGCCTCGCCTGACGCCTAGGTGAGCAAGGTTGAAGACGACCCGTTTTGGGAGGGTCGACCCGGCTGCACCACGGGTCAGACTGGTGGGTTAGGTCAGGATCTGGGCCAGGGCCGAGATGGGCTTGCACATGGACCTGTCCAAGCTCCTGGGTTGACCTATGGATTTAGTTTGTGGGCTGACCCATTTGGTAAAAAAATAATAATAACAATAAAATAAATAGATACATAATCTGGAATATAAATATTATGGGAAAATATATACAGTGAATTATAAATTTCTGGAATTAGACAAATAATTAGTTTGACCAGATATAATTATAGCCTTTGAAAAAAATTACAATAGAGTAAATGATACTTTTTATTATAAACTATGAAAATGTTTTGGAAAGTATATATATACGTTAACATAAATAATTTTGGAAAATAACTTTTGGAGAAAAATATATGTACGACTAATCTCTGTAAATGTTTTGAAAGTAAATATGGTATTTTATATGCTGAAAATATATTATCAAGTATAAATAATAATATCTTTTTGGAAAAATATATACATATGATTATTTGTTTTAGGAAATTATCTTATTGTAACTATCTCCTTTTGGATAAGAATATACGCTATAGTAAATAATTATTTTTAAGGAAATATTTTCGGAAAAAGGTTTAATTATGGCAAAAGATGATAATAAAGGATATGAATCGGGATGGGTTTATTTTGCAGTATTGGCATCATGGCATACTCTTATGTGCATCTTATGTGGGTATATATTGTTTTGTTGTATAGGTTATGATATCGGACAGTTCCCCGAGGAGCCGGCTTTGGACCGGACATTGTCTTCAGAGTTGAGTAATCGGCTAAGGTGAGGATGGATAACCCTTGATATGTGCCTGTAATACTGTGTGTGATTTGTTGTTTGATTGAACTGCTGAGATGATCATTGATAGTTATTTGACTGCGATGGTTATTGTTGTTGCTGTTGTTGGACTGTGTTGTTGGTCTTGTGGAAATTGTGGATAATTGTTGAACTGTTAATTGTGAATAATTGGAGTTATGAGATTGTTGATGTTGGTTCTGAGTGTGATTCGCTGATATTGTCCTGCTTGATTGAACTGCTGAGTTGACTGTTATTGGTTTTTTAGATACTGTGTTGTGATTGATGTTGGACTGTGAGTAATTGATGCTATGAAACTGTTGATGGATTGGTCTGTTGTATAACTTGAGTTAATAGGAAGTTGGAAAATTGGAATAAACTGTGATATGAATAATTGGGAAAAAGGAAAAATAGAAATTGGTAGTTGATTTGAGATGGTGATTTTATTGTCACGTGGTAAGTAGAGGTACGACCGAATGGTTTGAGACTGTTTTGTGGTGGCCATGATCTGGGTTACTTGTGATGGGCATGTTGATGCCGGTTTGATTGGGAAGTTAATCCCTGAGATTGTTATTGGGATGTTGATCCCTGAGATTTGATATTGGGATGTTGATCCCGGGTTCTTTTGATCTGGCACCATAAACAGGTTGATAGCCTGGTACGACCTTAGCTTATCCGTGACGGGGGCCAGAAAGATAAAATTGGAGTAATAATAAAGTCCTTGGTACGTTTGGGTCGAGTCTTTGAGTTTGGTCTGTCTTGTACGGTATTGTCTTTGGTATGGTTGTGACTATTGTCTGTATTTCTTCTTTGAATTATTATAGTTGCCTGCATATCTCTGTTTATCCTTGGTTGGTGAGCACTTCAGACTCACCTCTCACCTGCGGGCTTTCATCCCGTAGGATGAGCTATTCGTGGTACAGGTTTGATGCATTCCAGACAGACTGCGGCATTATCCTTTGGACAGGACTTGGATTCATAGTTTGCATCAGTGTCGCATACAGCTAATAAGTCTTCCGCTGTGCTGTTTATTGTTATTGTTGGGCCTTGGGCCGGTTGTGATGTTTTGTTGTTGGGCCGAAGGGACAGATTTATGAGGATTATATTTTGGGCTGTTGAGCCAGTTTTCTATTGTTTACACTGTATGCCGGGCTTTGTTTGGTTGGGTCGTTACAGTTCCGGTACGTGTTTACTATGTACGGTAAATACGGGTCGGGGCGTCTCATTTACGCTCACAAAAGATTTTTTTTTTTGGTCGAAACCGGGAAGTATATTGAGAATATACGTGAGCAGATACATGATTAGGAGTCGGTTGCTCACTCCGACTACTATCTTTAAAAAGAAAACATGTGCATACAATAAGAGACGAACATGATCCTTCTGGCTAAACTAAGCAAGCGATACAATAGCAACCGACAATCATAATGAAACGACAAAGGCTAAACCAGTAATGTCGGATCATCAACTAGGATAAGGAATATCCGGCGGACGGTCGACATCCATGCCTGAGGTGGATGCTCCCGGGGAAAAGATCATACGATGGCAGTCTTCCGTAAGTACTACTGCCGTGTGGTTCTGGTTGCGACGAGAGCGGGTAGGTGCGGGATGGGTGAGGTTGTTAGAAATTGCAGGGTATGTAGCTGAAAGGGGGACGGGAGGGGTGGCAGGCCCGGAGTGGGACTGGGTGACATCGGAGGTCATCGGATAAGGGGTGGTATTGGATACATCTTTGAGGGTTTGTCTTTTGGGGGTTTCCTTTGCTACTAATTTTGAAATTTTTACGGGTTGGGATTTCTTCATTGATTGTTTTGGGGTACGGGTGGATGGCTTGTCTTTTGTTTTCTTGAGGGTTCCGGCCCCGATGAAATCACTAAGAGTAGGCCGGGCAGGGTTTTGACCTTGCGGGTAGCTCTGTCCACCGCCGTCTCCTCGTCTTCTGGACAGGCCGGCGACGACATGCGATGAATGGTTATGTTGTAGTAAACTGTAATCTTAGATTCTTCTTTAGGAAAATGTTTTAGGTCGGGCTTCGACCACAAAAAGATGCAAGTGTTGTAGATTGTGCAAGCTCCTTATTATTATTATTGTCACTCTAACTCACATGCTTGGCCCCCGATTAATTGTTCCTTTCTGTAATTAAATAGTTGTCTCTCTCGTGTAATTAAGATCATGTCACTCACATCCATCCTATTTTAAAAAATTAATTCCGTCGTATACAAGTTGGGAACCCACTTGCTGCAAATGACTATGTTCTTTCTTGGGTTCCCAGAACCTGCTTTTTTGGTTCTTTCTGCATTTTTTTTTTGTTTAAATTATATTCTGTTCAATTTTTTTTTGTCTAAATATTGTACAAATTCATAGCTTGGAAAAAAATAGATGCGATAACATGTTAGTTTTACTCTACTTAAGTACAGCTCTCATACGGTTTCAGCTGTTTCCGCGTATCAATATCGTCTATTTTTTCATGTTCAAAAAAAATAGTGTCTAGTTTTCCAGTGTCTTAACTCTTACCAATTAGTTTTGTTTGAATTTTATTAAATTGACACATTTGATAAAAACAAACTAAAAGTTCAATCTTCCCTCATCATCACCATGTGACGATTACTCAGTACAAAACTACAAATCTTGGGTATAAAATGAAAATCGGTTGATGAATCATTTTCCTTCGATTCTTTTTTTTTTTTTGAGCTAGCTAAGCTAATACAATCATTGATTACTACCATGTTGGGAGAGGCTGGCCACCAAAAGTTGACATTCTTTGCTACGCGATAAAGTTCTGTTTTTTTTTTCTTGAACCTAAACAAAAATAAAATTCATAAGACAAACAATATCTAGATGAGGGTCGCAAATCATAAGGTTTGTCATACAAAAAACTATGAGCTGTGAGCCATTGACATGCTTAGCCTTACAATACCGTTTGTTCTTGCATACATTATTAATCAAATTAATGTACAACCTCTCCACTTTATTATCATTACCCTATGAAAAATTCAAAGCCATAACATGTCAATGTACCCCACAGCCATGTGACACCTCCCTCTAATCAAGTCCAAGACACCCAACTCCCCCCAAAATTTAATCCCCACCCCTCTCATCCATTCCTCCATCTATCTCTCCATCACCAAAATGGCAAGAAACTTGGTAGTGTCCATCTTGGCTCTAACCAGCCTCTGCATTGGCTTGGTAGCCGCAGACTGGAATATCCTGAATTACCACCACCATAGGAAAAGTACTGGTCTAAGATCAACTGCTACCAGTTCTGCTAGTAGCTTGAAGAGCTATTGTGAGAGTTGGAGGATCAATGTGGAGCTGAACAACATAAGAGAGTTCGAGGTAGTGCCCCAAGAATGTGTGGATTATATCAAACATTACATGACATCTCCTCAGTACACGGCTGATTCTGAGAGAACCATGGACGAGGTGAGGCTGTACCTAAGCAAGTGTTGCAACTTGGGAGGAGATGGCAAGGATGCTTGGATTTTTGATGTTGATGATACTCTCTTGTCCACCATGCCTTACTACAAGAAACATGGTTATGGGTAAGTAACTTATGTCATGATTAGATTTTTTTTTTTGGTGTGTTTTGGTCGGAGATATCATGATTAGATCATCACCCTTTGCCTAGATGGTGCGTTGATATTGGTATATCAGTTCTTGTCTAGTTAAATTTTGAGTGCATTTTGGGGACTTTGAATATTGTAGTCATTTTCTTGACAAGTTTTAGGATCGTAGATCTGTCTTGTCTTGAAAACAATATGAATGCCATGTTGGTAGCAAATAGTGGGTGTCATCTATTATGGTCAGAGTGAGTTGAGTTGTTTTTCTTTGTATAGTTGTGTTGTGTCACCACTTACTTCGGCCCGTGATTAATTTAGTTAAAAAAATTAAAATGCTTTTTTTTAATTATCTTCCATAAAAAGTTTTAGTTTAGTTTATTATTATTATTATTATTATTTTGTGTGTGGAAAACGGGCAGAGCCTATATTAGATTAATCACCACTTCCACGGGGCCAACAAACCCCAGTGGAAATGGAGTCCTGCACAAGCAGTGGATATATAGACCCTCGGATCAAGTCCCAAATTGGCATTTTAATTATCTTCCATAAGAAGTTAAAAACTTTAACTCTCTTACTGTTGGGTTACGGACTTACGGGTATTTTTGTGGAGTTATTATAATTCTTTTTGAACATCGAATTTTTGTGGAGTTATTTTTTTTTATTATTTTTTTTTTTTCTGTTGGTGGGTTTAGTGGTCGTTGTACACCCAATTCATGGCTAGCCCATTATTTCAATCAAGTAGCTGTATTTCAGATTTCGGATCACTGGGTGGGCCAGAAATTGGGCTCCCCTCCCCTTATGATTTATCGAAAAGATTAACAGTTACTCCATTAGTCACCACCTCTTTTTTTTTGAGAGGAAAGTAGTCACAGTCACCACCTCTTTTTGAGGTTTGCTTTGTCTGATCAATTTGATCTCTTTTGAATTGATCCCCTTTTTGTTTCCTATCAAATTGGATAATTATTAGCCTATTAGGTGCCGCTTTTCTATCTTCTGGTCAGGTGGGTCAAACGGGCTGCATTTTTGAGACATTGTTAAAAAGCCCACGGGGACACTCTGATCTCCTAGTCCGACCAACCTTCATCCACAACCACAATAGAGAACCCATTATACATCTTTGGTTCAATTATAGAGACCCAATTATATGGTTTCAAACTTTCAATATCCACCACAATGCACATACTAGCTCTATACAGTCTATAGAAGGCGTACTTATGTCAATAATCAGTCTGTATTATTTACATGATAAAGTATCTCTCTCGTTGTGATTAAACATTAGTGCTGCAAATGCAATGTGGGTTGATTTTAATGGGAATATGAGCAGGGGAGAGAAGCTGAATAAAACGTCATTAGAAGAATGGATGAAACAAAGCAAGGCTCCAGCTCTTGAGCACACATTGAAGCTCTTCCATGAGCTCAAAGATAAAGGCGTCAAAATCTTTCTCATTTCTTCAAGAAGTGAAACCCTGAGATCCTCCACTGTGGATAACCTTATCGATGCTGGTTATCATGGATGGGCCAATCTCATATTGAGGTACACTACACCCCCTTTGCTATTTACTATATATAACCACATAATTAATTAATTAATGGATCATATAGTAGCTAAAAAAGTTGATCACATATATCATACGATCTGAAACTCCAGGGGAAGAAGACACGTATAAAATTTAACTAACATTTGATTCTTTTGGTATGAATACTAATTACTTACAGGGGTCTTGATGATGAATTCATGAAAGTGCAACAGTATAAAGCCGAGGCAAGAAAAAGACTGATCAATGACGGGTACCGCATATGGGGAATCATAGGAGACCAGTGGAGCAGCATTAAGGGACTCCCTAGTGCAAAAAGAACATTCAAGTTGCCAAATTCCATGTACTACCTTTCCTAAACCTTTATGCAATTGTTAAGTGATCTACATGTCCCTAGCTCCATTCCATCCTAAAAACTCACAGTACATCATTCTAAATATGCCCTTCCATTATTGTCGATTTGGTTTTGTTGGTTTGCCTTGTATGCTAGTACTGTATCATGAGATGAAAGAAGAAAAGCTGAATTAAATTTCCACGTTCAGGTATATATCTCTTTTCTTTGAGTGGAAATATGCTTTGGAATAAGGAAGCAGCTAGCTTTGATGCTTTTTAACACTAGAGGGGGGGTTAGACATAGATGCACGATATATATATCGTATCTCACCTCCACTATCTAGCAAATAAAGTCAGTCATGAGTGACAAGGATATTCACATTGGCTCAGAAAGTAGTGCATTATCCATTCCATTAACCCAAGGCATAGCATCTCTGCCCCCTCAAAATGATTCCAAAATTTGCAATGCAGCCATTGTCCAATTTTGCCCGTTTCTGCATTTAAAGGCTGATATAGTATGTATAACTTGCCCTGCCGAACATATACATCAACCAACCACAATTTCTGCCAAAGTCATGTATACATACAAAAGGCCCAACCCACCCGTCCTGATATATACTGTGAGCGAATCACACACCGTTCAATGTTCATCTGTGGCGATGGTGAGGATCGCACATGTGATGCATGATGAAGAGAAGAGATTCTCTCATGCGCATGCCAGGCAAATTCCCAATGTTAGTATATGTTCCTTTTGTTTTGTGTACGTTCAGGAAAGTGAAAGCTTTTGAGTGGCTTGAATTGAAGCACTACTGTACTGCTGCTGCTTCAAAAAGAAGTAAACAAAACCAAACTAGGACCATCGCATTAATTGCACTTGATAATAATAACATTACATAAGGTTAACGGGTTAGTAAATCCTTTTCACTGGACATACCAAGGCATATATATCCTGCAATTTTTCTTTTTTTTTTTTTAATTTGGCGTTTTATGCATCTAAATAAATCAAGGCTTTGACATAGAGATGACAATTGACAAGGGAAAAATCTCGCTTTTTTGGCCTAAAGAGTAAAGACATGACTGATCATGGGGGAGTTTATCAATTAATGCCAGTGACTGTTTCTATAGTCTGTATGATTGCAAAATTCTATTCTTACGGGCACGTGTTGGAGTATAATTACATTAGCCTTTGATTTGGCTCAGATTTTTCATTGCACGGACGGATGGCATATACATTGTCAAGGACTTGCTAATGGAAGACATATTCATTAGTCACACGAAAACATGAGAGTAGAACATAGAAAAAGAAAAGAAAAGAAGACTTGCTAGATGATAGATCTAGTACAATCTGCACTTAGGTGGCCACTAACAACGTTAACTCAAAGAGTGGAGAATAAAGACCTTCTAGTTGTTGTTTTCAGTACTTTCATCATGAAGGGAAAAAAAAAGAGAATTATTATTTCTCCTAATTAATGAAATGAATGCGATTGATGGTTTATGAAGATAGTATTAATTAGAAGTACTGCCAAATTAGCCTGCCGGCTGCTACAACAGAATTAGAGGCCTAATGCCCCTATATATGACTTTCTCCTGAATTACAACCCGCAGAAGCTTACAACACCTTCCCTATCCGGAAAGTCGTATTTCCTTTTCCGGGAATAATTATGCTTACTCTATGCCAATCTTTTCTTGCTTGTGATAAGCAATGCTAGAAGGTGCATGCTTATCAAATCAAACGATGATATCGTCAAATCTTTTGAGACGGTCTATTTTTATTAACAAAAGGAAAAGGTTTTCTCACTTGAATGCAAACCCTGTATGCGTTTGGTTCCATGAACACAGGAAAGTAGGATAGGATTAATTCATTTTTGAACTCTTTTCAATGAATCATTTTTGGATTTTTTTTCTGGGAGGGACCAACCATTTCTTATTGATTCTTGCATATTAGTTATCTAAAAGAATGGTTGGTGATGGTGAAGTTTCTTTCTCGGAGGATTATGGTTGGTGAAGCTTGGATTATTTACCTAATAGTTATAGGATTATCTATAAACTCCTAACCAACTAATCTAACCCTCTTACCAGTATACGCCGATTAGAACGAAATAGCACCTCACACAGGCAGTAAGTAACCTTCAGAATTTTTACCGTACGGTTTAGTACTCTCCATTTAAATTATGAGGTATGGATGCTAGCTAATTAATGGGATTACTGCCAAAGTAATTTTTAAGAGATTATTATTTTGGACTCATATTGCCCCTTTGAGCCACTGAAGGAGCGTACCACACCACTAATCCTATATGACAAAACCAGAAACCTCAGAAATTCCCCCACGTGCGGCCCATCAGATATTTCATCACCCACCAATCACAGGCATCTGGCCCCACACACATGCCCGGCACTTGCCCCATCTCACACCAAGGAGAGCGCGTGGAGAAGAAGACTGTTCCACACATTAACAC
Source organism: Turnera subulata (assembly GCA_028386065.3). Classification (NCBI taxonomy): domain Eukaryota; kingdom Viridiplantae; phylum Streptophyta; class Magnoliopsida; order Malpighiales; family Passifloraceae; genus Turnera; species Turnera subulata. The sequence continues at coordinate 124,729 of JAKUCV010007582.1, forward strand.
AGAGAGAAAGAGCCCAAAACCAAAAAGGAGAGAGACAGAGAGCAAGCAGACCAGAAAGAGACCAAAGCCAAACTCGTCACCATTGGTTGTTCACTTCTTTGTCACGGCGGTGACGGCAATTCAAAAAACCACCCGCCTGTCTCTCTACTATCCACCTGTTTCTCGCTATTCTCCTTCCTTCCCAACCAAAGACTCGATCTTTAGCCTCTGGGTCATCACTTTTTTTCGATTGCCATGGCGTTTCAGGTGAGATTTTTTTCATTTCTTTCGCTCTTTTAATTTTGTTGATTGAATTTCGGGTTTTGTTCATTTTGTTGAAACAAGCAGCCCAAATTGAATATGGAGTCATCTTGTCTCTATTCTTCTATGAATAAATTGGAGATGATCTTGCTGCTTGGTACAGTTTTTAATACCTTTTTTTTTTTTTTTCCTGTGAGGTTCTGATTGAGATAAGGGGGATTTGTTTGCATGGTGGGATGATTGTTCATGCTTTTATATCATAAATCATGTGTGAAAAATCAGGACTTTTATTTTCTTTGAGTTGTGAGATATGGTCTAATTCTGTTGTTTGAGTGAAATTAGTTCAGCATGGGCCCCAGCCGTAATGACGGTTAAGCTTAGGGCAAGGACCTGGAAGGAATTGTCTTGTAGGATGGTGGAATTTTGTAAGGTAAAAAAAGTCTGTGTCTTAGAGGTGGTTCAGTTTCTGATTGACTCACTGACAGGGACAGGGAACACGATGGTTTATCTCTAGTTTAGGATAGCTTTGCCTGGGAAATAATGGGACATGGCTCTCTTTGTGTTTTTTTTTGGTAGTGGCCTAGAAGCTTGAACTCTTCCTAGGTAAGGAGTGATATTAAGATGTTTCCTTCTCTGTAGTTCTTAGGTTAATATGGATGTCACAACAGTGTAGTGCTTCAGTGCTTGTTGAATGCTTAGGTTGCATGGATGGTGACAAAAAAGCATGGCTATGAGTATCTCCTTTGGTTTATGTACTTAGTCCTGATGACAGGTGTAAATTGATAATCTTTGTGGTAGCGGAGTATTGGGAATAAGTATCAAGAGTCCTCTCAGAAGGTATTTACTTAAACGGATGTTGTCACAGACTGGAGCTAATCGTGACAAAATGATTGACACTTACTTCTTATGTTGATTTAAGGGTGACAATGGAAGCAAGGCCGGCCTTATCCATTCAGAGATCAGGTGCAAAACAGCTGAGTAACCTTGGGGTTTCTGGAGCATGCAGTTCTTCTTTACCAGCCCTGTCTGCCCATTTAGAAACATATCCAAGGTTACCAGATTCTCAACAGGTTTCCATGGAGAGGGAACTTATGACTAGGCCTCTTGTCCATGCAAGTCGTATACCCTCTAATGGTGAAGTGGTTGGTCACATTTTTTCATCATCTGCGGGCTTTTCGACAGATCTTCAGTACTCTTCTGCTTCACCTCAAGGAAAACAGTCAAGGAATAATCCTTTTATTTCCCAGTCATCATCAAATCTGCCTTCATTGCCCCATTCTTCTCACTCCGGTTTGCTTCCGTCTACAACAAGTGATTATACCAAAGAAAGCAGTGCTTCCTGGGCTACAGAGTCTCTGGCGGGTTTTCTTGATTATCCTGAGAACACTCATGTCCAAAATAGTCAAATAGAAAACAATAGTTCTGTTGGTGTCATGGCATCTGAGGAATTCAGTAAACGAAATGATTGGCAGGATTGGGCTGACCAGCTAATCACTGATGATGATGCTTTGACAACTAGTTGGAATGAGCTTCTTGGTGATGCCAGTATTGCAGACATGGAACCAAAGGTTGGATTCTTTTGCACGGCACATTTAAATTTTTTTTTTCTTCCAGCGAATTGAGTTATTTGTGTGCACGTTAATTTGTTCCTTTTTCTAATCTTGTTGCTTCAGATGGCATGCCAGGTGGCAAAATCATCGTCAAACATTTCAGCAAACCAGTCCCAAGTTTGTCCTCAGGTTCCTGCCCCATCCAGTGAAATACGATCTGTTCTTACTCCCATTTCCCCTATTTCCTCAGCAACTAGTGCCCCCCCATCGAAGCCACGCATGCGCTGGACACCAGAACTTCATGATGCCTTTGTGGAAGCTGTCAACAAGCTCGGTGGTAGCGAAAGTATGCAACCACTTTTCATATGTGCAAGCTTCTGTGCTTCTGCTTCTATTAATTTTCTCTTCTCATTACATGTACAGGAGCTACTCCGAAAGGTGTGCTAAAGCTCATGAAGGTTGAAGGCTTGACCATCTATCATGTAAAAAGTCACTTGCAGGCATGTACTGTTCATTTCATTTAGTATTCGATCAGTTTCTGTTTAAACAATTGCTTGTGCTGTTGGATCTAAATTATACATTTCACTGAAGTTTTAGTTCTTGCATTTCAGAAATACAGGACAGCTAGATATAGACCGGAGTCATCTGAGGGTATGCTACAGCTCAATGCTCCAATTTTGAACTTCTTCATGTTCTTTGTATCTCTCATCCTTCATAAGCATATGTATTGGCAATTCTGCATGGTAGCTCATTTGAAGCATCCATGATCTGGTTTTTAGTATTTCCTCCATGGAATATGCAGGTTAAGGCTGATATTGTGCTTTAGCATGCATCTAGTTCGATTTCAGTAAATTGCATACACCTATCTTGAAAGCTTGTGGCGATTTATGGTTTTCTATATCTATCTGGTTCAACTTCGACCTTGTCATACTGTTGCGTGGAGGCATAAATGGAATTTCTTGTGGTTATTATCATTTCACATGAGCTCTTGTTCATTCTAGCTCTTCTACGTCATGGATTTCCATTAATTCCCTTTTGTAAAACCCCTTGTCTGTGCCTGATGCTGAATATTGTTTCTAGAGAATGCAGATCTCACTCCTGCCTACATATGCACAGTTACGCGTTTAATGACTTTCATACCGATAAGTAGTTATGACGGGTCTTGTTTTGCTTGCAGGGTCCTCAGAGAAGAAATTGACTACTATAGATGACATCCCATCTCTTGATTTGAAAACGTAAGTCAATCTTTTTGTTTAGGATTCCAATGTTCCCTAAGCACATGTCCAGCAGGCTACTACTTTCTGGCTTGGAGATTGGATACTCATATTAGTTCTTTGAAAAGTTGGTTTCCCAAAAGATTAGAAACATATATGTGGCTGTTTTGTTTCTCTAGATGACCTTGTCCATTTCAAACATGGCTTTATTATTTGACTCATGTTTATCCACTGAATAAGCCTCAAAGTCTAAGCAGAGGGTTTCATAATGGACCAGTGCAAACTTTGTGAAGGGCGATTAGATAGTTCTTCATAATGGACCAATGCAATCTTTGTGAGGGTTTTTATAATAGATAGTTCTCCACTCCCTGCCTGCTTTGCATGAAGCTTAATGGAGTATCTTTCCGCTAGTCTAAGCCTCTGTGTTTGTTCCCTTTCCCTTTCTTTTCAGTAGGTACTGATAAACACAGTTTGATCTACCATCAAGTACTAAATTTTTGGGGTACCTGAAATTTAAGTCAACTTTTATTTATGTGTTTGAGCTGGCCTATTGGCGGTAGTGGTTATGTTAAGTCTTTTTTTGTCTCTTCTAGTTTACTAAAGTCTGTAGTCTTGATGAATTTTGCTGTATTAAGAAAATCCAGCCAGGGTTTTGCTGTATTATATATAGTCTCAATCAAGTTTACAGTTTAATGATTTTATCAACGCCTCAAACAAGCTTTTCTTTTTTTGATATGAACCTCAAACAAGCTTATATTGTTGGCTGGATGGAATTGGCTTTGAAAAGTTCATTTTAGATTTACTGAAGAATTGTCTTTACCAAGCTTCTGGAATGGGTTTGTGTATTGTTCTGTTTTGATTATTTCGTTGAATGATGCGTTTCCATTTTCTTTTGGATGACAGGGGTATTGAGATTACTGAAGCTTTGCGAATGCAGATGGAGGTTCAGAAAAGGCTGCATGAACAGCTTGAGGTATAAAAACTCCTCAAGAAAGCGTCTCTTTGGGCATTTTCATTAATACATTTAGTTGTAGAGAAACCATTCTTGTTCCCAAGTTTGCTCAACAGGTGGGGGTGTACCATTTTGGCCTGTATAGAATTTTCAGGGGAAAAAAGAGGAAATGAACTAGTAAACAGGAATGACCAGAGAGAGAGAGTATGGAATTTGTTTAAGTAACGACATTTTTTTAGTTTGTGAGCTTAGATACTCGCACTTTCGGTTCTGTGAGATGTGGCAACTTGAGGGCTTGCAATGACACTTCTAGCATAATAGCCATACACATACATGGTGAACTTACTGGTATAACATGCATGGAGGTCATACTTGCCCTTTCATTTTAATTGTATCAAGTGATGGATATGTTACTTGCTGTGTGTTATAAGCATGCACAAAAGCATTCTTGGAGTTATTATGCTCGATTTGTGGTCATGTAACATCCATATACATCTATGGCAGATCCAACGGAATTTGCAGTTACGAATAGAAGAACAAGGGAGGTACCTTCAAATGATGTTTGAGAAACAATGCAAGTCAGGTGTTGACATTGACAAGCTGAAGCTGTCCTCATCAGCTCTGGAGAATCCTTCTGGTCTCTCTGCAGAAGATTCCCCCGCTAAAAATGATGTGGACGCCTCCCAGGCTGATGACAAAGCAGCTACTGGCTATGCTAATGCTAACTCTGCTTTGGAAGAAAGTTCGCCGGACCAAAGTGGAAAGCAAAAGGCAACTCAAGCTGAAACTCCTGAGAATCCTGATCCTAATAGTGGCGATTCAAACTTGCAATCTGCAAAACGTGCAAGAATAGATGCCTAAGCTTTCAGCATTGAACTGACAGCCTGATGCTGATTCATGGAAGACTTTAATCATTAGTAGGACACAGTTAACTCATAAATAGAGCTTCCTAACTTTGAGGCATGCTGCTTTCGAGTTTATTACATTTCCATGCACAATTGCTCACACCATCTATTTTAGTCGGATAAACATGGTTCAGAAGAAGAGTTTTGGTCATCATGGTCTTCAACCTCCCATTTTGTACTCCTTTGGTAAAGGCAGGCTAGTAAATTTGTTGTGCAGTACCCGTTGATCAGAGAATGCCTCCTTGAAGCTGTAATACTGTTCTTACAGAACTTATAAGGAAAACTGTCCTTACTCGGGATTAGTTGTAATGCAGGCCGTGCAGGTTCTTGGCTGATACACCATAGTCACTTGCAGTCTAGCTGCTTTATTTCACCAGACATGGAGCAGAAACATGCTTTTAGGAAAAGTTTATGGGTTTTTGTTCCACAGACATACGCATGAAGCAAATGCCGGAGACCACCTAACACAAAATCCGTTGAGCAATTTTCCATCATAAAATTGAAGGAGAGCGCTGTACTTGAATTTTCAAGGATATTTCTGTAAAATCTGAACCTCCATGAAAACAAGAGTCAACAGACAAGCCTTTTATGAAACGCCGTGTATAAGATTAGCTGATACAAAAACAGCTTCCCAGTATGGTATTTGGGAATTCGTCGAACGTGGAACACGGCTAGGCTAGGCATGGCATACAAGACAGCTTCTGGTATCACATTTTTGATTAAATTTGCATAAGCTCATGCTTTTAACACGTCAAGAATGTCAAGGAAAGCAGAAGCTTCTCAACGCAACCGGAGGTTTTCCATACTTGAGTGATAGTATAGTAAATGAAAGAGTGAAGCCTAACCTTTGACTTAGCAGCCACAATTGGGGCCATGCCAGGGGCCAGTGTCTTGGTTCTTGACTCTTAAACCATCCGTGGCCAAGTTGGCTCTGCCTGTTTGGTTCGAGTGGCTTCCCCCAACTCTGAAGGATTGAAAGAAGAGGACTGCCGATTGAGAATTTCGAGGGCACTGAAGGTAATAAATAAAAAGGGAAGGGAGGGAGGGAAAAAGGTACAAAGATGGTGTTACATCATCATTGGCAGCTTGTCATAGTATGATGTGAATATTCCTCATATATTTTTCTTTTTGGGTATTCTTTGTATTAATTCTTGGGCCTATTTTCACTGTTTAGTTCCGAGATTTTTCTGTGCAAGTCGGCATCTAGGCAGGTACCGAGAGGGATTGGAAGGTCACATTCGACACCAACATCCAAGCTGAAACTGAAGACTTTGAAAGAAGGTGGAACTAAAAAGTTAACTTCAGTTTAAAACAAAAGCCATTTGACCCATATAATTACAGTACCACACCTGTCACTCCCTCTTGTTAATGTTTTTTTTTTTCCCGAATTCTTCAAAAATAATTATTCCAAAATTGTTTAGCATTAAATAATCATTAAGATATACGGGAAATAAACTGCAATAGGAAGTTTTGCTAATGAATCTATGACCATAATAACATAACCTGAGCATGGCAGGGGAAGTGGGGTACGTGACACATCACACACATGCAATCCACAGTTAAGGGAGAAGTTTCTGCAGTATATAATATTGGTGGTGCAACTTTAGTTTGGTATAAGAGACGCCTTTGATTTGAAGCCATCTAATGCCAGCACAAGCAATACTGACTCTCCATCCTTCTCCTACCTATCGCTTAATCCATAGCTAACTGACGTCTCTTGGACTCAAACCCACGACCTCTCAACTCACAGTTTGGTACGCTTCACTCCTTGCTATGCACACAAACATGATATTTTTTTCTCTCAAACACCTCTCCTTTTAATACCCATATCCCTCACTCTCTCCTCTCGCCATCTTCTTTCATTTTCCCTTCCCTTTCTCTTTTACTAGCCAACTATGGCTGGCCTTGTCACGGGTTCTCATCCTTTGTATTCCAAAGACGAGGTGCTTCACATATGTTTTCTTTTCTTTCCTTTTCTTCTGTGCTTTTCATTTGTTTTCTTGTGTTCTTTTCCATGTTGTATATTGTATACGTGATGTATATATATTTCTGTGTATATATGTGCTGTTGCAGCCGCGGCCTAGAAGTCGTCATTCTTTGTCAACGAAATGCAGAGTTTGTGGGGATGACATTGGAGTGAAAGAAGATGGAGAGCTGTTCGCGGCTTGCCATGTGTGTGGGTTTCCTGTTTGCAGGCCATGCTACGAGTTTGAGAGGAGTGAAGGAAACCAATCCTGTCCTCAGTGTAACACTCGCTACAAGCGTCACAAAGGTTATATATATGTGTTAGCTCTCTCAAGTTGTATAAATTACTGGCTAGCTTAATATTGCTAATTATGTTACTGCTTTCTATTAAGTCTAGCAAGATATTAAACGTGTGTGAGGTTGGCTTGTGCAGGTTCTCCTAAAGTTCCTGGAGACGACGATGATGATAATTCTGATTTTGAAGATGATATTCAGATCAAGACTTATGGCCATGACGATTCCTCTAGCCAAAAAAATGTTTTCCAGCACTCGGTAGGTATTCCTGTAGCAGAAACCTGTGAGGATTTGTTATGGTTGGAATTTCGAGAGAGAAACTCCGAAGATCAATCTATGACGCCAAGTTAATTTGGGGGGTGAATTTTGCAGGAAATTGAGCAGCACCATGAACAGGAAATGCAACCTGTTGGTCATGCTTTCTCTTACGCTGGAAGTGGTAATTAAGCATAATTCCTTGTTTTGATTTCCGTTTTTTGGACATTTCTTGAAAGAAAATGTAATGTGATCGTTCATCTGTATGGTTGGTGCAGTTGCTGGTAAGGAAATGGAAGGGGAGAAAGAGACCTTCAGCAATGAAGAATGGAATGAAAGAGTGGAGAAATGGAAAGTTAGGCAAGAAAAGAGAGGTCTAGTGAGCAAAGATGATGGAGGAAATGATGAAGGAGATGATGATGAGTTCCTGTAAGTTTTCTTATTATTCCTGTGTCCTTTCACTGTCTTACTTTACTAGCTAGCTAGTCAACAGAAAATCATACGTATCTCATTCCTCCTATGCAGTATGGCTGAAGCTAGGCAACCACTGTCAAGAAAAGTCCCCCTTCCCTCGAGCAAAATCAATCCATATCGCATTGTCATTGTCCTCAGGCTTGTCATTCTTTGTTTCTTCTTCCATTTTCGGATCTTGACTCCTGCTGCTGACGCTTATCCTCTATGGCTAATCTCTGTTATCTGCGAGATATGGTTTGCTCTCTCTTGGATACTTGACCAGTTCCCCAAATGGAACCCAATTGAGCGAGAAACTTACCTTGATCGCTTGTCCCTGAGATTTGAGCGTGAGGGTGAACCTAACAAACTGGCCCCAGTTGATGTGTTTGTGAGTACTGTGGACCCTCTCAAGGAACCTCCAATTATAACTGCAAACACAGTTCTGTCAATCCTGGCTTTGGATTATCCAGTTGATAAGGTCAGTTGTTATGTGTCCGATGATGGTGCATCGATGCTTCTTTTCGATTCACTAGCAGAAACTGCTGAGTTTGCAAGGAGGTGGGTGCCATTTTGCAAAAAGCATAATATTGAGCCAAGAACTCCAGAATTCTACTTCACTCAGAAAATTGACTACTTGAAAGATAAGGTGCACCCCAATTTTGTGAAGGAGCGCAGAGCTATGAAAGTAAGTAGCTTAAACCTTGGATATTAGTCCCTTACACATGTTTGTGCAACTAATTGACATGGCAATTTTAAATTTTCCATCTCTTCAGTTGCCTAAATATGAGTTTACAAGTTATGTAGAAAATTTTACCGCAAAAAAATCGTTTCTGGAAGATATATAACTGGATGACCATCAAGGTACTAATTGTGTACTTATGTGGTATTATAGAGAGAGTATGAAGAGTTCAAAGTGAGGATTAATGCATTGGTGTCAAAGGCTCAGAAGAAACCAGAAGAAGGTTGGGTGATGCAGGATGGTACTCCATGGCCTGGAAACATCACGCGTGATCATCCTGGCATGATTCAGGTGAAACAAATACCCCTCCTTTTGAGGATCTAACCTGAAAATGGATCCTCTTTCACAGCAACTTATGGTTCCCGAGATTTGCAGGTTTATCTGGGAAGTGAGGGTGCGCTGGATGTGGAAGGTAAAGAGCTTCCTAGGCTTGTGTATGTTTCTCGTGAGAAGCGACCTGGGTATGACCATCACAAGAAAGCTGGTGCCATGAATGCTCTGGTGAGTGGCTATTTGGTTAATTCCTTATTTCCTTAGTATAGTGAGACCTAGATGAGTAATCCTGATTCTTGATTATCCTGTGCGACCCCTAGATTCGAGTCTCCGCTGTGCTCACCAATGCACCTTTTATGTTGAATCTGGATTGTGATCACTACATTAACAATAGCAAGGCCGTAAGGGAAGCCATGTGCTTTTTGATGGATCCTCAGTTGGGGAAGAAGCTCTGCTATGTTCAATTTCCTCAGAGGTTTGATGGTATTGATCGTCATGACAGATATGCGAATCGGAACGTGGTGTTCTTTGATGTAAGTCTTGTACACAATGTTCTACACTGATCATAAACTTTCTTCTGTCAGGAAGATTAGAATAATGCGTTCAAAATTATTTCTTCTACAAATTCATAGCTAATGCCTTTAAATTCTTTTTGGCCATAGATTAACATGAAGGGCCTGGATGGGATACAAGGACCAGTATACGTTGGTACTGGATGTGTCTTCAACAGGCAATCCTTGTATGGTTATGATCCACCAGTGTCAGAAAAGCGCCCCAAGATGACATGTGACTGCTGGCCTTCATGGTGCTGTTGCTGCTGTGGAGGTTCAAGGAAAAAGTCTAAGAAGAAAGGCCAAAGAGGCCTTCTTGGAGGATTCTACCCCATGAAAAAGAAAATGATGGGGAAGAAGTATAACAGGAAAGGATCACGGCCTGTCTTCGATCTTGAAGAGATTGAAGAAGGACTCGAAGGTTATGAAGAGTTGGAGAAGTCGTCTCTCATGTCACAGAAGAACTTTGAGAAACGATTCGGGCAATCACCAGTGTTTATTGCCTCCACTCTCATGGAACATGGAGGCCTGCCTGAAGGCACTAGCTCAGCCTCACTCATTAAGGAAGCCATTCATGTAATTAGTTGTGGGTATGAAGAGAAAACAGAATGGGGTAAAGAGGTGAGTTGCTTTAGGTGATCCTTTCCGCTATTTCCACAAAAGTCTGCTGGCTCTAGTAGTTGGGATTAATTTCCTTTCATTTGTTTTTGTTTCCATTCATGAAGTGTAAATCTCTTCTTCACTTACATGAGAATAATTTGATGTTGTGTTCAATTTGCTCTCAGGTTGGATGGATTTATGGTTCTGTAACAGAAGATATCTTGACAGGCTTTAAGATGCATTGCAGAGGATGGAGGTCAGTATACTGTTCCCCCAAGCTGCCGGCTTTCAAAGGATCAGCTCCCATTAATCTATCAGATCGATTGCACCAAGTTCTGCGATGGGCTCTTGGTTCTGTTGAAATTTTCCTTAGTCGTCATTGCCCTCTGTGGTATGGTTATGGAGGAAGATTGAAGTGGCTGGAGAGGCTGGCCTACATCAACACCATAGTCTACCCTTTCACCTCCATCCCTTTACTTGCCTATTGTACCATTCCAGCAGTCTGCCTTCTCACTGGAAAATTCATAGTTCCAACTGTAAGTGACATTGAACTTCTCTGTGATCATATTTGCTGGATGCATCAAATCTTAAACCAGTTAACGCAATGTGAAATTTCCATGTCATATTTCAACAATTTTTAACAGAAATTTTCTCCTGCAGCTGAACAATCTTGCTAGCGTATATTTTCTGGCACTTTTCCTTTGTATCATAACAACTTCTGTGTTGGAGCTCCGGTGGAGTGGAGTCAGCATCCAGGATTTGTGGCGTAATGAGCAGTTTTGGGTTATTGGTGGTGTCTCAGCACATCTTTTTGCTGTGTTCCAAGGCCTCCTCAAGGTCCTTGGAGGAGTTGATACTAACTTCACAGTTACAGCAAAAGCTGCTGAAGATACCGAATTTGGAGAACTCTACCTATTCAAATGGACAACACTTCTCATCCCACCAACCACTCTAATTATCATCAACATGGTGGGTGTTGTCGCTGGTGTATCAGATGCAATCAACAATGGATATGGTTCATGGGGTCCTCTATTTGGGAAGCTATTCTTTGCTTTCTGGGTTATTGTTCATCTTTACCCTTTCCTTAAAGGTCTAATGGGAAGGCAAAACAGGACTCCCACCATTGTTGTCCTTTGGTCTATTCTTCTTGCATCCATCTTCTCCCTGATTTGGGTCAGAATTGATCCCTTCTTACCCAAGCAAACAGGTCCGATCCTCAAACAATGTGGAGTGGAGTGTTAATCATGGCTTTATAGCCCATTTCTTCATTTTTCATGTCTCAGGTGATGCCAGTTTTGCCCAGCTATTTGAAAAGTTGTAAGTTTTCCTGGTTGTAAGAATGTTTTTCTGTTAGCCTATGTAAGCTTTCAGATTCATGTAAGAAAGTTCGCAATGATGTAGCTTTTGATCAGACAACTTCTTCTAGTGAGACTTGCATCTTGGAATATTTTCTACCTGCATAGTCTCTGATTGTTCCATAAAATCATTTGAAATGAACTTTGAGTTTACATGTGTACCATGTAAAGCTGGAAGGAAACTCTGCTCAGCCACTGGGTTTGGATTTTAGGATTCATATCGTTGAGTTTCTATAAACATACACAATGGAAAGACAAACTATTTCCTAAGAATTGGTCAAAACAAAAAATTAGACAGGTTTTGATACATGGAGAGGCATAGAAAGGCGAAAAGATTAATAAGGACAGTCACAAACACTGATAAATCAAATAAAACAAAAGAAACGATGAGAATGTGAGCAGCACAGACTGCTTACAGATTATGGAGAATGTATCACTGGAATGAGCAAAAGAGGTGTTTTTCTATGAACGACCAAAGAATTAGACTCGGTCATGTCCAATGATTCTGAGGAGGCACCATCTGGTAATTCCCAGTTAAACCAGTACAAAAGATTGGCCAACACCAGTTCTGCTTCTGCAATTGCAAAAGACAAGCCAGGGCAATACCTTCTCCCCCCACCAAAAGGCATAAACCGTGTATCTTGGCCTTTGAAATCCACAGAAGAGTTTTCAAATCTTTCAGGGACAAACGCTTCAGGCCTATCCCATGCTTTAGGGTCGCGTTGGATAGCCCATGCGTTGATCAATACTCTTGTTTTTGGAGGAATATCATAGCCTTCCAGCTTAATGCTCTCAGATGTTTCTCTTGCAATGATTGCAGGAGCATGCAACCTCATTGACTCTTTCAGGATGCATTTCAAGTACACCATCTCATTGAGATCAGACTCGGGTAGATATGGCTTCTTTCCTACCACTCTTCTTACCTCTTCCTGGGCTTTCTTCATTATACTTGGATTCTTAGCTAGCTCTGACATTGCCCATTCCATAACTGCTGCTGTGGTATCAGTCCCTCCAACAAACATATCCTGCAATAGAGAGACAAATAGAACATTTTTAAATCTGTAATGGATTGTCAAGAGGAACTGAGAAAGAGAGAATGGAAATGATTGCAGCAAGGCCAACCATCAAAATTGCTTTCAGACCATCTCTTGTAAGATCTATATCAAGCCCACCATCCTTTTGGAGATTGAGAAGAATATCAACAATGTCTTTGGCATCAGAATTATCTTCTTTATTTGAAAGCTGATGCTCTTCAATCACTTTTTCAAGAAAATTATGTAATGCTCGGGAAGTGGTTTTCAAACTTGCAACCAACCCTGTTAGATTATCCATCCATCCCAAGAATGGAAACATATCCTGAAAGCAGAAGTGGGTTAAAAGGTCCATTGCCACCTTTGACAATTCTCCAAAACTCTTGTCACCACTTCCACTTTCGGATGCTCGACCAAGAGCAGATCTGGACACTATGTTGTTTGTAACTGTAAGAAACATGTCGCTGAGATCAACCGCAGCACGTCTTGTAGATGCAAGGCGTATCTTGTCCATCATGACTGCAACTTCTTCTTCCCTCACAAGCTGAAAAGCTTCAACCCTTTTCTGGCTTAGAAGCTCAAGAACACAAATCTTCTTTGCTTGTCTCCAGTACTCGCCGTATGGACAAAACGCAACATCAATACATCCACAGAAGAGAGCAGTTGTTGCTCTTGTTTGAGGCCTGCCTGCAAAAGCAACATCATGGGTTTTCGTGACCTTTTCAGCCACTTCTGCAGACGAAACTATCAGGGTTGGAGCTTGTCCAAAGTGCAGGAGCATTAAAGGGCCATATTTTTGAGAAAGAGTAAAGAGACATCTGTTAAGGGGCTTGCTTAGTTGGTGAAGATTTCCAATGATGGGTAGCTTTTGGGGTGATGGAGGTAAGTTTAGTTTGTCTCTTTTGGCACGCTTCAAGAGATAAAGAAGGGATAAGAGAAGAAAAACAGAGAGAAAGATGGGATGGAAAATTGTGGTTTCATGCATCTCTTTCCACCATTGATGCACCAAAGTCAATGGTTCCATTCCTCCTAAGAAGATGGAAGATCAATATGTAGAAAACCTGGACAGTTCTGTTGACACTGTAAACCTACATGATACTCCAGTGTTGACACTGTAAACTGATGATACTGGGTTAAATGCTAATTTATGTCTCTTCTTCCTGACTTCATGATTGTTGTCCTTAAATATTTTATTTCACTGATTAAACTCGGGTTTTCGGGTTTTTTGGGCCCCTATGTTTAGTGGATTGACCAATTTGGTACCCCAACATTTTTTTTGGCCGGGCATATACCCCGAGATTGCATGGGCAGGTCAAACGTATACCCCTGGTCAGGCACCTGCTGACGTGGAGGTTGCCCGGGGTATTTGCACGTGTTACTGTAGCAAAACGACGTCGTTTTAGAGGAATGGTTTTGAGTGAAGTGGGCCCCACTAAGCCACTTGTATCCGACGTGGCATGAAACGACGTCGTTTTCTCACTTAAAACGACGTCGTTTTGCTACAGTAACACGCGCAAATACCCGGGCAGCCTCCACGTCAGCAGGTGCCTGACCAGGGGTATACGTTGGGCCTGCCCATGCAATTTCGGGGTACATGCCCGGCCAAAAAAAATGTCGGGGTACCAAATTGGCCAAACTACTAAACACGGGGGCCCAAAAAACCCAAAAACCCATTAAACTCTATGGATGCCGAGTATTGTTGTCCGTCTTCCCTGGAGTTGCCGGTAAAATTGTTGACGCATGTTAGTAGGACCCACAATTTCAGGAATTGCTTTTATTTTAAATTCCAATTTTCCATTCCCGAAATTAACAAAAATTAATTTTTTTTATAAAGCTTTTAAATGAGAAAGGCGTTTGCAGACTTCACCACCTGTACCTTTCTGCAAACCTATCTAGGAATCTCCGGTAAAATAATTCACATGGAGAAAGAGATTAATAGTAGACCTGCCAATTCGTATTGTCGTGTCGGATTCTTGTCGGGTTGAACATGTAAACGGGTTTCAAATCTTCAAACCGACCCGACCTATTTAATAATTATGTCGTGTCCAACCCGTTTAGGGTAAATGACATTTTTGGTCATCGTACCACCCGCTTAATAAAAATTTGGTATTTGTACTCGTTTCTTGGGGATTTTGGTCAGTATACCTTGTTAAATTCAGAGATTTTGGTACCCAGGCCTCACAAGTGCCACGTGTCAACGAATGATTCGCTGATGCTTTCATGTGGGACCCATCCAAGTCGGGTTGTACCCACCAAACCCGGATTGTGGTTTTTTTTGACCCGTTCCCGCTGAGAACGGGTTATTCTCAAATCCAAACACCAAATTCCACACCTATTCTCCTTTTATAATATACGAGCTAAACCCGGCAGACAAACTCCCAAAATTCCAAATCCCTTTCTTTCCTAATTCCTCAAACACCAAACCCCTAATTCCTTAAATTGATACAAATTCAATTCGCATAAATCAAACACCCACTATGCTTGTTCTTGTTTGAACCCGTTGTTGAAGTAGCTAAGCTCTAGCGTCGCAGAGGTCTTGCTCGTCTTCAGCAAATAGTGGAATCGGGAGCGGCGCTGCCACTAATGGGAAATCTGCCCGGCATATCACGTCTTGCGGGGTACAAAAGCCTGAATGGGACTATGAGGGGCCTCCTATCTACTGCTATTGTCGTCGGTTTAGACCGAGGTGGACTTCATGGACCCTCACCCGAGTATGAGGTTTCACAAATGCAGCAAGTGTGGCTTTTATAAATGGATAGACGAAGAGATTGTGGGCAGAGCAAAGGAGGTGATTATTGGTCTTGGAGACAACGAGAGGAAGCTGTACATAGAGAATAAAAGATTGAGGGAGGAGAATGAGAAGTTTAGTCACAAGGTTGGAGAGTTGGAGAGGCAATGTAAGGAGCTCCGATTGCTGATTACTTGCAGAGAGGAAGATGTCGTGGATGAAAAAAGCAAGCATTCACCATCTTCTTCATCCTTTCTTTGTGTTAGCATGTTCATGGTGTTATTAGTCTTGTTTGTTGTTGTTGTAAACATTAGCAGTCTTAACTGATGCATTGCAGTTGTTGTGTTATTTGAAATTGTGGAATGTAGAGCCCAGTTAGTTAGTTATGTATCTTATGATGAATGTTTAATTGACTCATGATGGATTGTGTTATTTGGGAATCCACTGGTAATTGGCAGCACTTCTTGGAATGCAGGAATGGAAAGTTTGAATGTGTTGATGAATGTTATTTGAATCATGATGGATTGTGGAATTTACGAATCCACTCGTAATGGTATCACAAGATGAAATAAAAGGAGAATGATTATTTTGCCTGTTTATTTCTTTGCTGAAGATGTCACTGATGGAAGATCCATTTGAGGGATCTAAAATAGAGGATGTTCTTAGTGAGTTGATATCATATGGCACAGAGTGCCTTGAAAATTGTGTGGCATCTGCTCCCAGCGCATTTGCATGACTTATCAAACCTAAACCAATTTTAATGTCATCAACAAGTTCACTTAGACTCTTTTGAAATGCGATGCTGTTTCAATATTACATTCAAAACCTCCTGAAGCCAATAAAAATAACTAACAACAAGAAGGTACTTGGACAAAATTTATAGCTAATTTTTCCATCTCAAAAGGATCATCCATTTCCAGAACCTGCTAAGATATTGCATTCAAACCTGCTAGTTTTTTATATTGCATTCAAAACCTGTTGTTTCATTTCCAGGAGGTGATTGGACATACATTATAACTAATTTTTCCATCTCAACAAGATCATCCACTGAATAAAAGGCCACTTTCCACACAATCTCACAGATACAACATTGAAAGTATTTAGCAACTAGATTAAATCCATAATCCATAGAAAAGAAGATAAGTTAACATATTGAGTTTAATGGGAATAACGTTTTCCTCCAAGTCGAACAAGATAAGAGTTTGGAACTTGGAAATACTTTCTATTTCATTACAGGCACAAAATGACAACACAACTAAAACTTAATACCCTTAAACGCATTTAGTACTAAAACTGGAAAGCCTAATCATTCTTTGCACATTTTCTTCTTCTTTGCCACTTCTGTTTCAGCCTCATATTGAGATGCACCTTCCAACAACTACAATGTTCTTCTTGTATTTGGTCGTGGTACTGCATAGTTCACATATGCGCCAGTCTACAATGAAAACACAAATATGATGTCAATGAAGGTATGTGAATATATGATGAATTAAATTAACAAAAAAGTAATAAACGCACTTCAGGATTAAATTGCTTGGCACTTCCATCTCCATAAACTAAGGTCCGCTTCTGTAAGTAACCGGGCATGCAAACTTGACAATCAAGAGCAGCGGAAGGACCCGGAAACCTTGGAGGATCCAAGTGAAGCAACTAAATCAAACAACAAAATTGAACATACCTGAAACGGTTAGGATCTTTCACCTAACTGAAGAACCGAATCAGCTAGAGCCGGAAGAATATCCTGCTCCTCTACGGTATCCACACGAACCGTGATGACTAGCCGGAAACCGTCACACGATCTCCAACCCGAGCTCTCCCGAGACGCGGTGCTAGCTGCGGAATTCGGGAGCTTGAACTTGTGGTGTTTTGGTGTTCTTCCTTCTTTCTCAAAGAAGAAGAAGAGAGTGTGTGTCTAAAAACTCAAGTCTTACTCAAGTTTTCTGGTGTGTAGCATGGTGTTAAGCTAAAGCTCTCAAGTCTGAAAACTGATCACTCCACACTTGATCACATTATCACATAATGCATTTGTTAATTAGACTAATGGCCAACACTATGGCCCAAAGGTAGCATGATAATGACACTCACCATCTTTTGTCTACCACTAATGCATTATCACACATCAACACAACACAGCACTAAACCTGGTTCAATAATTCAGATAATTAGTGAACCAAAACGACCCTGGTTCAACCACGATCCAACCACAAACCGGTCCAATCATGGTCCAACCACAGTTCAACCACCTGCTCGAATCAACGGTTCTATGTGTGTGACCCTGTAGGCACTTATAACGTCCGACAATAATTGTAAAATCTCATTTTACAATTATAAGCAAAGAGCGGCGTCTAGCAACACATCATTGCTACCCGAACGACAAGATCAATACTGATTCTATATGCCTCGGAACATGTCATCGTCCTTTCGTCCCATTATCAACATTAAACCGAGACATGGAAAACGTCAATCTCGTATATGTTTAATCTTAGTTTCTTGATCCCCGAGTTAACTGTGTATAACAGATACTAATGATATCACCATATCATATAATCCGAGCATGGCCATGCATTTAACAGTTCAACTCTATCAAGAAGCCCATCTGATAATATACTCGTTATATGGGTCGGATGAATCCCATCTTGATCAATCAAAAACCCACTACACATTTATCATGTACCCAATGATTACCCTTAAGTCCACCCAGTTACGGATGACTAGGAATAATATCAAAGTATACGACTCATATGTTGGGAACCTTGATGATCTCAGGTCAAAGGACAATACATATAAGAACCACTAATGACAATCATATAACGTTCCATGTAGGGTTCTTATGTGGGTCGGTCCAGTCCACAAGTTCTCTAACTTGTACCCGTATGTAGAATTCATATCTCATATAATTCTCAACACACGCTAGTCTTAATTTATTATTACAACCCATCCATAATAATAATCGACTAGGGACATTTTAAGAATACAAAGTATTCTAGGGTTATAAATGTGTGCAAGCGATTATCTCATAATCATATTTATTGGAATAACCTCAATGTATATACATGACTCATACAATCATCCATTGATTTGGCTTTTGGGCATATCACTAACAATCTCCCACTTGCACTAAAGCCAATTAACCATGTATCTAATACCAATGGATGCGCAATGACCATCATGCTTCTGCTGTGTGAGCGGCTTAGTCAAGGGATCTGCTACATTGTTTTTCAAGAATAACCCGTTCTCAGTGGGAACGGGTCAAAAAAAAACTACAATTCGAGTTTGGTGGGTACAACCCGACTTGGATGGGTCCCACATGAAAGCATCAGCGAATCACTCGTTGACACGTGGCACTTGTGAGGTTTGGGTACCAAAATCTCTGAATTTAACAAGGTACAATGACAAAAATCCCCAAAATACGAGTACAAATACCAAATTTTTATTAAGCGGGTGGTACAATGACCAAAAATGTCATTTACCCACCCGTTTATTATCGTGTCGGGTTCGGGTTGACCCGCGGGCTACTATTAAGTCTAACAAGCCAAAAAATTAATTTAAAATTTTTCTATTTTGCACAAGTCGTTGTATTTTTAAATAAATATGCATATAATTAGATTTTTTTATATATTAAATAAAATTATAAATTATAGGATCATAATATAATAATATCTTAAAGCATTTATAGAAATATTTTTGGATAATCTTAGTAATTTTGGCCTTAAATATCAAATAAGTCTTATATTAAATTAGTAAAATATCTATACCCTAAATATAATCGGGTCATAAATAGGTATCCATCGGGATGACGGGTCAACCCGCGACCTGACCTGCTAATTTTTCGTGTCTTGTCGGGTCAACCCATTTAACTGAACGGGGTTGAAAATCTCTGACCTATACCTGCTAATTTCATGTCGGGTTCGTGTCGGGTTGCCGTGTCAATACCCGTTTTGCCAGGTCTAATGAATAGTCATGATATCTTTTAGTTTTTCTTTTTTTCTTTTTGTCTTAAACAGGTATCTCCACTCCACAATTTAGGGATGGCAGCGGGGCGGGGATTGTGCATGTGGAGGAATCTCCGCCCCATCCCCATCCCCATTCCCCGCAACAGGGGGAATTTTGTCCCCAACCACGCTCCCCGCACTCCCCGTGGATCCCCACGGGTCCCTGCGACTCAAATTGTTCATGTTTAAATATTTACAAGAAAGGTTGAACTTTAGTTCCAAGCCATTACAAAATACATAGTGTAAATACAAATTATTATTATCTAACACTACATATTACCTCAAAAATTTTAAATATAACCAACATGAAAAATACAATAAAAGTAAGTGAGTGGTCTATATTATATTATTCTTTTATCTTTTTTTGTTTTGTATTTGAACCAAATGACTAAAAATCCTATATGGAGTATTAACTAGTGGGGTAAAATGGTCATTTTATATATTTACGGATCCCCGCGGAGCGGGTGCTATGATCTCCATCTCCATCCCCAAATAGTCTCGGGTTGAAAATCCTCTCCATCCCCGTCCCCACGGGTCAATAATCGTCCTCATCCCCATCCTCACGGCGGGGAATCCCTGCGGATCCCAGGACATTGGGGATTTTTGCCATCCCTACTCCACATGGCATGGTGTTTTTTTTAAAAAAGTATTTTTCTCTTTTACATCCTAACCAAAGCATTATCTTAAAGACAAATTTCAAACTCACCCTCTCACTCAAGTACTACATTGGTTCTGAATAACTTCCACGGGTTAAATTTAAGGTGGCCTAAAGTTTGAGACTATTTCCTACCTAGTTCTCTGTTGCATATCATTCTTCCCTTTTTTAGATTTCCTGTCCTGCCCAAGTCCATACGTAAATAGCCCAAAACCTTAAAACTTGAACAGAGTTAGTGAAAAAACAAGTGAAAGGAAGAAACTGTGAACAAAATTAGTTTGACAACTGCATAATTGAAATCTACCCGATGTACTCAATGCGTGGATTTTTTAATGAATGGAGAAGCAAAGGAAGGAGAAAAGTTTATTAAGGACAATCACACACAGAACAAAGAAAACGATGAATATGAGCAGCGTAGACAATGAACTGCTTACAAATTATGGAGAATGCATAACTGGAATGAGCAAAAGAGGTGTTTTCCTATGATTGATCAAAGCATCAGACTCGGTCATGTCCAGGGATTCTGCAGGGGCAGCATCTGGTAATTCCCAATTAAACCAGTACAAAAGATTGGCCAACACCAATTCTGTTCCTGCAAGTGCAAAAGACACGCCAGGGCAAAGCCTTCTTCCAGCACCAAAAGGCATAAACCGTGTGTCAAGGCCTTTAAAATCCAGAGAAGAATTGGCAAATCTTTCAGGGATAAACTCTTCAGGCCTATCCCAAGATTTAGGGTCGCGTTGGATTGCCCATGCATTGATCAATAGTCTTGTCTTGGGAGGAATATCATAGCCTTCCAGCTTAACACTCTCAGATGTTTCTCGTGCAATGATTGCAGGAGCATGTAACCTCATGGACTCTTTCAGGATGCATTTCAGGTAGACCATCTCATTGAGATCAGACCCCGATATATATTGTTTCTTTCCTACCACTCTTCTTACCTCTTCCTGGGCTTTCTTCATTATACTTGGATTCTTTACTAGCTCTGACATTGCCCATTCCATAGCTGCTGCTGTGGTATCAGTCCCTCCAACAAACATATCCTGCAGTTGAGAGACAAATAGGACACTTGTTGATACTGGAATGTATTGTCAAGAGGAGTTGAGAAAGAGAGAATGGAATTCAGTGCAGCAGAGCCAACCATCAAAATTGCTTTCAGACTATCTCTAGTAAGATCTATATCAAGCCCACCATCTCTTTGAAGACGGAGAAGGATATCAACAAGGTCTTTGGCATCAGAATCATCTTCCCTATTGGAAAGCAGATGCTCTTCAATCACTCGATCAAGAAAATCATGTAATGCTCGGGAAGTAGTTTTTAAAGTAGCAACCAGGCCTGTTACAACATCCATCCATCCCAGGTATGGGAACAGATCCTGAAAGCAGAATTGGGCTACAAGGTCTATCGCCAGCCTTGACAATTCTCCAAAACTCTTGTCACCACTTGCAGTTTCGTATACTCGACCAAGAGCGGACCTGGATAGTACGTTGTTTGTAACTGTAAGAAACATGTCGCTGAGATCAATCGCAGCATGGTTGGTAGATGCAAGGCGTATCTTGTCCATCATGACTGCAATTTCTTCTTTCCTTACCAGCTGAAAAGCTTGCACCCTTTTCTGGCTTAGAAGCTCAAGAACGCAAATCTTCTTTGCTTGTCTCCAGTACTCACCATATGGACAAAACGCAACATCAACGCCGAAAAAGATAGCAATTGCGGCTCTCGTTTGTGGTCTGCTTGAAAAAGCAACGTCATGAGTTTTTGTGACCTTTTCAGCAACTTCTGCAGATGAAACTATCAGAGTTGGAGCTTGTCCAAAGTGCAGGAGCATTAAAGGACCATATTTTTGAGATAGAGTAAAGAGAGAGTGGTTGAGGGGCTTGCTTAGTTGGTGAAGATTTCCAATGATGGGTAGTCTTGGGGGTGATGGAGGTAAATTTAGTTTGTCCGTTTTGAGGCGCTTCAACAGATAAAGAAGTCACAAGAGAAGAAAAAAAGAAAGAAAGACAGGATGGGAAGCTGTCGATAGATGCATTTCTTGCCACCATTGATGCACCAAAGTCAATGGATCCATTCCTTAATTTACCTCTGGAAGATGGAAGATCAACCTGTTGAAAACTTGGGCAGTATTGTCACTATGACATATGTGATGCTATATAAGTGCTTCTTTTTTGTGCGAAAAACTCAATTGGAGTTGTTGAAGTAGAATTTTATAAATATGTACTGCAGTAAGAAAAGTGAGATTTAAGTTGAACTCCAAATACATGTACACTGTCTGAAAAAGTTGATGCCAATCGGGGATTAAAGATACTGTGACATTAAATAATTCACATTGAGAAATGGTTAGAGTCACCTTTCTGTTCGTCCTGACATATTTTTTTGTCTTGAACAAGGGGATCCACATGATGTGTCTCCAACGAAGATTTTTTTCGTCGTTGGTTACATCCTTAAGCAGTAGTTTAGGGCACAAAATTCATAGCGATGAATATAAAATATCAGTACTTTCTTCGAATGAAGAGTTTAACAGACTTTGATGAAGCAAATTAGGTAAGAGGTTAAATCAGAAAACAATAATATATTGACAACTGCATAAATGAAGTCTCTCGGATGTAACCATATAGTGTTATAAAAGAATGAATGTCATGTGCTCGACGTGTACACCTACCTACCATTTCCTCCCCCCTCTTCTCATTTCTATATAATGATGAATATGATATGCATAAAGGAATTCAGATGAATAAAAATCTATGTTCTTCCTCTCCTTCTCCTTCTTCTTCATTTGCATTTTTATTGCATTAATCACTAAATTTACAACACGTTATCAGCACGAAGTTTTAACCAACTGAGAAAAACAAAACCCAGTGCAAAACCAGAGCAAAAACCAGAGCTGGAAAGAAAGAAAAAAAAATGGAGAAGAAAAGAAACGAAAAATGAACAAAGCCGTCACCTTCCTCACCTCGGCACTGTTCACGCAGAACGGTTCCGCGCCACCGTGCACACCACAGCCCACACCGGCATGCTCCTCGTGCCGTCGCCAACCGCCCGACGCCTCCTCCGTCCTCTTCCGCCGCCGGATGCGCTTCCAGGAGATGACAACCCGACGAGAAACCCGTCGGATCCATTCCCCCCTCACGCCGCCATCCGAGTCACCACCTCCACCAGTCGCCACCAGCACGACCATCTCCTTCCTCCTCATGCGCACCAGCAGCCGTCGCAACCATTCGGTCGTGCCGCTCCTCTTGCTGCTGCTCTCCAACGCCACCGACAGCCCGCTCCCTCCTTTGCTCGTGACGACCACCGCCCAGCAGCCACGACGCCTGTGCCGCCTCGTCACCGTCGCCCCCGTCGCCTGTCGCGCCTCTTGCCGCCGTCCTCCTCGCCGCGCCGCCTGCAACTCACCGAGGTGAGTCGTCCATGGGTTGAAGACGACCCGGTTGGTTCTTGGTGTGGGTCGAATTGACTCGGGTGGAATTTGGGTTTTTGGAGTTTGGGCTGGAAGCTGGGCCTGTTGCGTGGGCTTGTACCTGGGCTCTTGTTTGGAGCTTGGGTTTGGTCCATACAGTAGGCTGAGCTTGTCTATTTGGCCCAGTCCGAAAAAAAAGGGAGATATGATAAATAAAATAACTCTGAAAAATATGTATAGAAATGTGTTTGAAAAATATATATATGCTATATTATTCTGTCACATGAAAATAAATGATGAACGATGACGATAATGGTAAATTAACCCGAGACATAACCGAGCTGGATTAGTATTTTAATTTACGGTTCTGCATATCATTTGCATATCATTTTATGTGCATCTTATGTGATTATGTTATATTATTTTCATGAAACCAAGGTAATCATTTCTAAATCTTTTTTTTTCAATCCGCAATTGTTTATTTGCTTAGTATTCAATATTGGCCGGCTAAGCCGCCTAATCTCTTTGTTGGCCAACAAAGCCGCCTTGTTTCATTTGTTGGCCGGCTAAGCCGCCTTTATCGAGTAAGCGTATATTATGTTATTATTATTGCTGAAAGATTTATCGAGTAAGCATATATATATTATATACTTTATGCTATAATGTTATATCTTTTATCATTACTGTTTATAATTTTGAATACGAGGCCCAAGAAATTTCCGGAAGAAATTTTGTCATGGGCGCTGAAATGCATTTAAATACTAATAGTCTGGAAGACACAATAAAAGGAGGAAATAAAGCAAAGACTAGATGTCTTACTATCAAAAGATCCTGTAGATCTTTAGAAACAAAAAATTGAAAAATAGTATGACCACCAGAAAATGGATATTCTTCCAAAATCTTATTACAAGTGTATGCACATGAAGTTTCAAGTTTTAAAATCTATATCATGCAGTTATATTTTGAATAAATTCTCAGATTATATTGTATGGAGAATATATTACTGATGCTGATACGAAAAGAAACCGATTTATTTTTATGCTCCATATATGCTCCTGCAGTAGCAATATGGTGAAAGAGAATTCACGAAATATTTGATTTAATCCTATGCCTCATTATGGCAGAACGAAGTGACTAACTATAAATAAAAAAATTATTATAAATCTTGTTCAATTGGCTCTGCCCCATTCCCTGAAGTGAATGCGATTTTATATGATAATATTGACTATGAACATTCAATTGGACACAAACAGGCCTTATAACAAGGCATTTAGTAAATTGTTATTAAGTGTCCCTGAAGGACAAATCTAATATTGATGAAAACGTTGCTTACCCTGAAGGTGTAAGTCAATTTATATTGAATGTTTTTATGAAACACCCCGTCCAAAATTTACCCATCATATAGTAATTACTGAGCAATAGTGCCGACACGTGACACAAACAGTATATTTAACAGAAAATCCGGTCCAACGGCCCAATGACAATATCACAACACCTGACTTCGGGAATCTCAATAACAACAGCACAGCGGAAGCATTTATAACTCAATGTCAATATATACAAAGCTCGATGCAACTAATGGATCCGAGTCCTGCTCGAGGGTACACTGCAACCGCCGGAATGCAATTTTGATCTAACCTGCAAGAGCTGTGTGAGGGGTGAGACCAACCACTGTCTCACCGATAAACCGATAAACCGAAGTATACAAGCAACCGCAATAACATCAAGCATCAAATCAGGGAACTTCAAGATATCAAAAAGGAATTAGCAAGAACACATCACGCATATAGCAGTGGCAATAGAAAGATCACAAGCGCACCCAAATATAATAACCATCAAGCAGGGATAATATTACTCAAAATCATATCACCACAAGGAACATCGATAAAAATGATGTGACTCCACAAGTACATCTCCACACGACTGAGACATATCATGAAACCTCCTGACTTGGGTAGTTTTAAAATTCTCGGAATCATTGTGTATCTCTTAGATTAGGAATCCGAGGTTCGAATATTTATAACAAATTTATTGGGCTTAAAATCCAGTGATTAAAATTCCAAGTGACAACGGTAAGAATTTTATTAACCTCTGTAAAAGGTTAGAATGACTCGATAAAATTTCAAAAATTTACCTGGGTCGTTACAGTCTTCCCTCCTTTAAGGAATTTCGTCCCCGAAATTCACACAGGTAATAGGTCAATCCAGGAAACCCCAATGCATATGGTCATTAATCTTCCCACTTATCTACAGACATTGAACTCAAAATTACCACCCAAAAATATCTCCATTAAATTCCTTAAACATATATTTAATTTTGTCTCCCAAACCATCTTGATCTTAACCTCAAAATTTATTATTACCATAATCATCCATCCAATAACCATTTTCTTCTAAATTCACCGAAGTTGACAAGGATCATAACTTCAAGGTGTCACTTTCTGAATAGTTCTTCAAAATCATCAAATAGTCAAACTCAATTTATTTAAGTTTTAATCATCTCCATCCCCAAAGAATTTTCAAGAGTATCAATGTGAATCCTCAAACTCAAGTTATCACATCATAAAATTGTAGTACTCCAAGGTCATAATTTTTTTTTTTTTTACATACCCAGTGTCACATATCATCATTTAAAGATATAAAGGCTAAAATCAAAAGGGCAAACTTACTTGTTCTGGCCAATTCACCTATCGAAACTTCCAATGTATATACGCAATAAGGTAAGCTTCTTTGTCTTCTCAAGGACTTTTTGTAAGTATCCGGGCATGCAAATTGACAATCAAATGCAACAACATACGCAGCGAAAAAACTGGATACACAATGAGGATCCAAGTGAAGGGTAGCTAAACCAAAAAACAAAAATGAACATACCTGAAACGGTTGAGGTCTTTCACCCAACTGATGAACTGAATCAGCTAGAGCTGGAAGGATATCCTGCTCCTCTACGGTATCCACACGAACCGTCGA
This sequence comes from Turnera subulata, assembly GCA_028386065.3. Classification (NCBI taxonomy): domain Eukaryota; kingdom Viridiplantae; phylum Streptophyta; class Magnoliopsida; order Malpighiales; family Passifloraceae; genus Turnera; species Turnera subulata. The sequence goes on from JAKUCV010007582.1 coordinate 150,847, forward strand.
TCACAGCCGGAAAACGTCTCACGATCTCCAACCCAAGCACTCCCGAACCGTGGTGCTAGCTACGGATTTCCGGGAGCTATGTGGTGTTACTTTCTTTCTCAAAGAATGGGTGAGTGTTTGTGTGTGTTCTTACTAGTCTGAAACACACTCTCAAGGCTCTCAGAAACCAGAATGCAATCAGCCAAAAACCCAAAGCATAATCTAATTATGCCACTCAATTAGTGCTTAGGATAATGGCCAACATAATGGCCCATCATGATTAAGATACCCATTATCTTGTCTACCACTAAGCACTAACGGGATTACACATCACAAGCAATCAGGTTTGGCTCAATAATTCTGACAATTATTGTATCAAACCAGCCCAAAACGACCTTAGTCCAACCATGGTTCAACCACCTGCTTGAATCAACGATTCTAAGTGTGTGACCCTGTAGGCACTTGTAACGTTCGGCAATAATTGTAAACTCATTTACAATTATAAGCAAAGAGCAGCGTCTAGCAACACATCATTGCTACCCGAACGACAAGATCAGTACTAATTCAATATGCCTCGTAAGCATGTCATCGTCCCTTCGTCCCATTATCAAGATTAAACACGAGACATGGAATATGTCAATCTCGCATATGTTTAATCTCGGTTTCTTGATCCTCGAGGTAACTGTGTAAAACGGATACTAATGATATCACCATATCATAATCCAAGCACGGCCGTGCATTTACAGTTCAACTCTATCAAGAAACCAACCAATAATATACCCGTTATATGGGTTGGACGAATCCCCTCTGGATCATACAAAACCCACTACACATTTATCATATTCCCAATGATTACACTAAGTCTACTCATTTACAAAATAGCCAAGAGTAATATCAAAGTATACGACTCATATGTTGGGAACCTTGATGATCACAGGTCTAAGGACAATACATATAAGAACCGCTAATGACAATCATATAACGTTCCATGTAGCGTTCTTATGTGGGTCGGTTCAGTCCACAAGTTCTCTAACTTGTACCCGTATGTAGAATTCATATCACATATAATTCTCAACATATGCTAGTCTTAATTTATTATTACAACCCATCCATAATAATAATCGACTAGGGACATTTAAGAATATATAAATATTCTAGGGTTATAAATATATGCAAGCGTTTATCTCATAAACGATATTTATTGGAATAACCTTAATGTGTATACATGATTACAAATAAACATCCATTGATTGGCTTTTGGGCATATTACACTAACAATCTCCCACTTGCACTAAAGCCTATCATACATGTATCTAATACCAATGGACGCAGCATGACCATCATGCTTCTGCTGTGTGAGCGGCTTAGTCAACGGATCTGCTACATTGTTCTCAGATGGAACTCTGCACAGTCTGACATCACCTCTATCTATGATCTCTCTAATAAGATGATAACGTCAGAGAATATGTTTGGATCTCTGGTGGTATCTAGGTTCCTGAGCCTGTGCGATTGTCTCATTGTTATCACAATAGAGCTCAATCGGACTCTCAATGCTCGGAACTACCCCAAGTTCAGTTACGAACTTCTTGATCCAAACAGCCTCTTTCGCCACATCTGAGGCAGCAATATACTCAGCCTCAGTTGTAGAATCGGCAACTGTCTCTTGCTTTAAACTCTTCCAGCATACAGCACCACCTCCAAGACAAAACACATAACCTGACTGCAATCTAAAATCATCCCTATCGGTTTGGAAGCTAGCATCTGTGTAGCCCTTTACAACAAGCTCATCCACGCTTCCGTAAACCAGGAATGCATCCTTAGTCCTTCTCAAGTACTTAAGGATGTTCTTAACTGCTGTCCAGTGACTCTCACTGGGTTCAGCTTGGTATCTGCTTGTGACACTCAAAGCATAAGCGACATCCGGTCGAGTACATAGCATGGCATACATGATAGATCCTATTGCAGAAGCATAAGGAATCTTACTCATCCGCTCTCTCTCCTTAGATGTACTAGGACATTGACTCTTTGAGAGAGATATGCCATATGATAAGGGCAAGAATCCTTTCTTGGAGTCTTGCATGCTAAACCTCTTTAGCACCTTGTCAATATATGTACTTTGACTTAGCCCGAGAAGCCTTTTGGATCTATCTCTATAGATCTTTATCCCTAACACATAGGCTGCTTCTCCTAAGTCCTTCATTGAGAAATTCTTCCCTAACCAAGCCTTTACAGACTGTAGTGTCAGAATGTCATTCCCAATGAGTAGGATGTCGTCAACATACAACAACAAGAAAACAATAATGCTCCCACTAACCTTCTTGTAAACACATGGTTCATGTTCGTTCTTAATGAAACCAAACTCTTTGATCACTTCATTAAAATGAAGATTCCAACTCCTAGAAGCTTGCTTCAATCCATAAATGGATCTCTGCAACTTGCATACCATATTGGCATTCTCTGGATCTACAAAACCTTTAGGTTGTGTCACGTACACATCCTCTAAAAGATTTCCGTTAAGGAAAGCGGTTTTGACATCCATTTGCCATATCTCATAATCATAGTATGCCGCTATAGCTAATAGAATCTAGATGGATTTTACCATGGCAACTGGTGAGAAAGTTTCATCATAGTCAATACCATGAACTTGCTTGAAACCTTTTGCCACCAATCGCCCTTTATAGGTAATCACATTACCATCCATGTCGGTCTTTTTCTTAAAGACCCACTTGCACCCTATGGGTTTTACCCCTTCAGGTGGATCAACCAAGGTCCATACCTTGTTTTGATATATGGATTCCATTTCCGAATTCATGGCTTCCAGCCACTTCTTAGAGTCCGGACCCGTGATGGCCTGCTGATAGGAAGTGGCCTCATCCTATTCTATGAGCATCACGTCCCTAGTGTGAGTGATAAGAAATCTATATCTCTCAGGCTCATACCGAGTCCTAACCGACCTACGCGGTCCATGTGTTACAGGCACAAGATTCTCATCCACAACATCTTGTGGCTCCTGTCCTTGTTCCATCTCAGCCTCAATGTCTCGAACTTCTTCGAGTTCTATTTTCCTCCCACTGATTCTTCTAGAAATAAATTCTCTTTCTAGAAAAATAGCACTCCGAGCAACAAACACTTTGTGCTCGGTGGGATTGTAGAAATAATACCCTTTAGTTTCCTTAGGGTATCCTACAAAGAGGCACTTGTCGGATTTAGGGCCGAGTTTATCTGATGCTTCACGTCTCACGTAGGCCTCACAACCCCAAATTCTCATAAAAGACAAATTGAGATGCCTCCTAGTCCATATCCCATATGGTGTCTTTTCGACGGATTTTGATGAAACACGGTTAAGTGTAAATGCAGCACTCAGTAATGCATGTCTCCAAAATGAAGAAGGAAGGTCAGCTTGACTCATCATCGAACGAACCATGTTTAACAAGGTTCTATTCCTCCTTTCGGATACACCATTCCATTGAGGCGTACCCAGTGGAGTGAGCTGTGATACTATACCACACTTCTTTAGATGATCAAGAAATTCTCGGCCTAAGTATTCACCTCCTCGATCTGATCGAAGCATTTTAATGCTCTTGCCGAGTTGATTCTGTACTTCATTCTTGAATTCTTTGAACTTTTCAAAGGATTCAGACTTGTGTCTCATAAGATACACATAGCCATACCTACTGAAATCGTCAGTAAATGTAATGAAGTATTGAAATCCATCTCTAGCTTGTGTCGACATCGGTCCACATACATCACTATGTATAAGACCTAACAAGTCCGAAGCTCTTTTACCTTTACCGGTAAAAGGAGCCTTCGTCATCTTGCCTAACAAACATGACTCACATGTCTCAAATGATTCAAAATCAAATGAGTCTAAAAGTCCATCTTTATGGAGTTTAGATATACGAGTCTCGTTTATATGGCCCAATCGACAATGCCAAAGATAGGTTTCATTAGAATCGTTCATTCTAACCTTCTTCATATTAACGTTATAGATTACGGTTTCTAGGTTAAGAACATACAAACCATTGCTTAAATACGCACCACCATAATAAACATCATTGAAATAAATAGAACAACAATTGTCCTTTATTACAAATGAAAAACCTTTCTTGTCAAGACAAGACACAGAAATCAAATTCCTGCTTATGGTCGGTACATAATAACAATTGTCCAGTTCTAAAACCAAACCACTCGGTAAGGTAAGATAGTAAGTTCCTACGGCTAATGCAGCAACTCTTGCTCCATTTCCCACGCGCAGGTCTATCTCACCCTTTTCCAATCTCCTACTCTTTCTCAGTTCCTACACATTTACACAAATGTGAGAAAGACATCCGGTGTCTAATACCCATGATGCAGAGATAAAGATATTAGCTTCTATAACGAAGATACCTGAAGTGGAAGTCTTACTTCCCTTGTGCTTCTTCACCTCTTCAAGGTAAACAGGGCAGTTACGTTTCCAATGGCCAGGTTTGTTGCAATGGAAACATTGTCCTTCCTTTGCAATACCACCTTTGGGTTTCAGCACATGGGAACAAGAAGATGCACATGCACCAAACTTTTTGGCACATTTCTTCTTCTTGTAAATCTTGGCTTTACCCTTTCCTTTGCCTTTCCAACCATCAAAATGTTGTTGGATTTATTTGCCTTCATTTGTTGCTCAACTGTTCCTAACATGTTAAGCAACTCAGATAAAGATTTGTCCAGAAGATTCATATTGAAATTCATGACAAACTGGCTGTAACTATCCGGCAATGATTGCAGGACTAGATCAACAACCAACTTCTTTTGCAAAGGAAAACCTAGACCCTCAAGGCTCTCAATGTATCCAATCATTTTGAGCACATGAGGTCTCACCGGTGATGACTCAGCCATCTTGCATTGGAACAATGCCTTAGAGGTCTCATACCTCTCATGCCTTGCTTGCTCTTCAAAAAGCATTTTTAGATGTTCGATCATATCGAATGCACCCAAGTTCTCATGTTGCTTCTGAAGCTCAGAGTCCATGTTAACAAGCATAAGGCATGCTGCATCTAATGCATCGTCAAGGTGCTTCTTGTAAGCATCCCTTTCTGCCCTTGGAGCACTAGGCGCCGGTTCATTCGCAACAGGCCCTTCGAGGACATACAACTTCTTTTCTTGTTTGAGGACTATCCTCAAGTTGCGATACCATTTTAGGAAGTTATTCCCATTCAAATTTTCCTTCTCAAGGACAGATCGCAATGACATTGTGCTAGTGTTTTGTGACATGGAATTTCTACAACAATGATCAACTCACACAAATAAGAGTCATGCATACAAAATCATTTAACAAGGAATTCTATTAAATGATGCTCCTACTATATAAATCAAGACAATCATATAAGTAGGCCAAGATCCATATTTCAGTACTAGATAAGTCAGCTTTGACTGATCGCTTACTTCATAGTTATTTAGGTAGACAACTCTTGTTAATTACATCTCATGTAACTCTTGGATAGTTGAGTGAACAACACTTGTTCTTGTCTATCTCATAGACTTAGCTCAACTTCTTGCCTCTAAGTCCTTAATCCTATTAAGATGACCTAGTTAAGTTCATCACCATAATAAGAAGTTCCGATATTACAATTATCGCGTCGCACCTTGCTAGGATAAACATTGGCACTTTGCTTTGGCGAAACCTACCAAGTGTTGTTCTAAGCAATGAGGAGTGCTTATCATGGAAGGCAACACAAGAAGAACTTAATATTTTCATCAACATATTATTCCAATACATTACATGCATGTTCTTGATGAATCATATATTGATGTTTGTAAATTTGGAAAACAAAATTACAAGTGAACATCGATGTTTAAACTTGAACATCGATGTTTTGAGAATCTGATTCTCCCAACTATTTGGCAGAGGCTCAAGAACAACGATGTTCAACACTTCAACATCGATGTTTTGAGTAATTTGAACTCCAAACTATTTGGCAGTAGCTCAAGAACATCGATGTTGAACTCTTAAACATCGATGTTTTGAGAATTCTGAAAGTTCATGATTTTGGCAGTAGCATTTTAACATCGATGTTGGAACATAAACATCGATGTTTGAACTTCAGAAACTCAAGAACATCGATGTTGGAACCTTGAACATCGATTTTATATGAGTTCTGGAACTTCAAACCAATTTGGCCGAGCTCAAATAACATCGATGTTTAACTCTTAACATCGATGTTTTTTGAGAGTTCTGCATGAAAACATCGATGTTGGTCACACAACATCGATGTTGTGAACGTTCGGCCGAGGCTAAACTTCATCAGAACATCGATGTTTGTTACACAACATCGATGTTGTGAAGGTTTGGCCAAGGCTAAACTTCATGCCAACATCGATGTTGGTCTCACCAACATCGATGTTATGGCCTAGCTGTACTAGAACGACAATCGTTCTATACAGAAACCGACACTCGATTTTTCTTAGTCGAACTCTTCGACTTACTGCCATGAACATCTTGATTGATATCTCATACCAATCAAGTGCTTGTTGTCAAAACATTTTTAACAAAAACAAAACATCAACATGTTCAATAACTCATTTAGCACATCATATATACAAATGAATTCAGCATATCACATATACTAGCATGTTCATACTATATCACATATAACATATGAACACATAATTCGGTTTAGAACTTCACAAGAGGCTCCGCTACCACTGTAAGTATCCGGACATGCAAATTGACAATCAAATGCAACAATATACGCAGCAAAAAAACCAGATACACATGGAGGATCCAAGTGAAGGGTAGCTAAACCGAAAAACAAAAACGAACATACCTGAAACGGTTGAGGTCTTTCACCCAACTGATGAACTGAATCAGCTAGAGCCGGGAGGATATCCTGCTCCTCTACGGTATCCACACGAACCGTCGATCACAGCCGAAAAAAGTCTCACGATCTCCAACCCAAGCACTCCCGAACCGTGGTGCTAGCTACGGATTTCCGGGAGCTATGTGGTGTTACTTTCTTTCTCAAAGAATGGGTGAGTGTTTGTGTGTGTTCTTACTAGTCTGAAACACACTCTCAAGGCTCTCAAAAACCAGAATGCAATCAGCCAAAAACCCAAAGCATAATCTAATTATGCCACTCAATTAGTGCTTAGGGTAATGGCCAACATAATGGCCCATCATGATTAAGATACCCATTATCTTGTCTACCACTAAGCACTAATGGGATTACACATCACAAGCAATCAGGTTTGGCTCAATAATTCTGACAATTATTGTATCAAACCAGCCCAAAACGACCCTAGTCCAACCACGGTCCAACCATAGTCCAACCACACCTAGTCGAACCATGGTCCAACCACGGTTCAACCACCTGCTCGAATCAACGATTCTAAGTGTGTGACCCTGTAGGCACTTGTAAACTCATCTACAATTATAAGCAAAGAGCAGCGTCTAGCAACACATCATTGCTACTCGAACGACAAGATCAGTACTGATTCAATATGCCTCGGAAGCATGTCATCGTCCCTTCGTCCCATTATCAAGATTAAACACGAGACATGGAATATGTCAATCTCGCATATGTTTAATCTCGATTTCTTGATCCTCGAGGTAACTGTGTAAAACGGATACTAATGATATCACCATATCATAATCCGAGCACGACCGTGCATTTACAGTTCAACTCTATCAAGAAACCAACCAATAATATACCCGTTATATGGGTTGGACGAATCCCCTCTGGATCATACAAAACCCACTATACATTTATCATATTCCCAATGATTACACTAAGTCTACTCATTTACGAAATAGCCAAGAGTAATATCAAAGTATACGACTCATATGTTGGGAACCTTGACGATCACAGGTCTAAGGACAATACATATAAGAACCGCTAATAACAATCATATAATGTTCCATGTAGTGTTCTTATGTGGGTCGGTCCAGTCCACAAGTTCTCTAACTTGTACCCGTATGTAGAATTCATATCACGTATAATTCTCAACATACGCTAGTGTTAATTTATTATTACAACCCATCCATAATAATAATCTACTAGGGACATTTAACAATATATAAATATTCTAGGGTTATAAATATGTGCAAGCGTTTATCTCATAAACGATATTTATTGGAATAACCTTAATGTGTATACATGATTACAAATAAACATCCATTGATTGGCTTTTGGGCATATTACACTAACACTTTTAACTTTACAGGTCATCTCTTTCATCAAGCAATTCGGGTCTTTAGAACAGAATCTCCGATGGCATTTCATCTTCAAAACCATGATACATAAAACTTTCCACAAATAGCGGTTATATCTTTTAAACATACCAGCCTAAGCTGTAAGGATAATTTTATCAAAGCTCGCCTCTTTTTTTTTTTAAAAGAAGAAAATACTACTAATAATAATAATTTTCAAAAATTTCCAGTTGAATTGGAACGTACTATCAAGTATTGGATCACCCTTAACTAGGCGTCCAACATATGATCTTGAAACAGGTTACCTCTGTGATGATGTTCTGCAGCAGGCTAGTGTCCCTCGACTGGATCCATTATGCACTAACTGTATGTATATGTAACAGCCCGGGTAAAAATTTAGATTTTTATCGGGACTCTAAAAGTCTTTTTACAGTGACTTACCGAATGAATTAATCTTGGGTAATTAATTTAAGGTAAATCGAGCGTTGTTTTTCGAAACCGATGTTTTTCCCGCGCTCGAGATTTTTCTGTGGATTTTTCGGACCTAAGTTGGTATTTTTCGGGTCCCGGAATCTTCGAAAAATCACACCGGAAAATGACTAAGGGGGTATGCAGTTATTTTCTGGTCCGGACGGGACACGACTGCATTATGCAGCCGCCTCTTTCCTGTGTGCATGTGAGTGACTGTCTTCCTCCTGTGAAGAACGTGACTTTGCATTTTATTTTTGTTGGTAACCACCTTCTACTGCCTGCAACCCGTTACTTTCCCCTGCACTCATCATCCTCACCATCATTTCTTGCAACAATTCTGCCAGTTTTCGTCCCTTCCTCTGCACCCAAAACCAGAAATATAGTAAAAAAAAAGAAAGAAAAAAACAAACAAACAACCAGCAACCACACATACACGCGCCGACCGCCACCACACCAAACAGCCACTGCCTCTCCTTGCCGCTCGCAACGCCGCCATCCTCCCCTTCGTCACGTCACACCACCGTCGCGTCTCCTCCTCCATGCGACACCGCCGCCGAGACGAACTCACAAGTCGCGTCGCACCTCCTCTCGCCGCCTGCAGTTTCATCATCGCCGCTCTCTTCCTCCGCCCTGTCCGTCGCCGATCTGCTGCGTGCTGCCACCGAAAGTCACCTGCAGACCAAGCCGCGCTGCCCTCATCTCCTTCCTCGCCGTCGTCACGACCGATCCGCGTTCCTGCCGTCACCCGCTCGTGCGCCACCGCTGCTACCCGCGAGGTGAGAAGCGGGTTGGAGACGACCCAAGTAGTTGACCCGATTTCTTGTGGGTTGTGACATGGGCATGGGGCTGATGTGTGGGCCCGGTCCAGGCAGGCTTGGGTTGGGTTCTACCTTGGGCCTGGGCTTGCACTACTCACGATCCAGCCCGTGTATATATTTATATATAAAAGAAAAGATATGCATATATATATACAATAATTATAAAACGTAATATATACACATGATTATATCTTGGAGAAACTTAAAGAGAAACATTTTGAGTATATGATTATATTTTACAGAAGTTGTATTTTGAAAAATAACTTACTATACACATACTTAATTTTGGAAGATTGATATAAGATATATATATAAACATGAGTAATTTCGGGAAAATTTATTACCGTATTATTTACGGAAATATACATATATATATAGAGAGAGAGGATATGATATTAAGTACCTATTTTATAAAATAATTTTTTCATAAAATATAAATATGGTGATGCTTTTCTTTATGAATTATAATAAATAAATACTATTTATATGAAACATTTTTAGAAAAACATATACGATTAGGAAATATGGAAAATAATTATGAGGATATTTTTGGACAGGGAATTTGAAACGCCCGTGTCCCAATTTATTAATATAAGTTATAAGATAATTATAGATTGACCAAATTGCCCTTATCATTCCCGGGACACCCTTATCCCAAATCATCCATTAAAGAATGTATAGCATGTGAAGTGACCAAAATGCCCTTCTACCCGGGATACAATATCAACAACATAATCAATGAACAATTGTACAACAAATTACACAACAACGAGTATGCAGCGGAGGACTATACATATGATAACATGTATGCAGTGAACTCTATGGATCCGACCCGAGGAGAGGAAAACACCGCCACCTGCTGATTTGCTCTTCTGATCATCGATCAGCTAACCTGTGTAAAACTGTGAGGGGGTGAGACCAACCACTGTCTCACCGCAAACAAATAAACCAATAATATACAATTACAAATCAACTACAAGTACACCGGCATCAAACAACAACAACCACAATACACAGAGCAAGACATCATCAGACTACAAACCGTCACTTGTCATTACTTATATTATTATCTTTGTTATTAGGTTTAATTATTTTATTAGGGCCCTCTACTGTGTGCGTCGAGCTCGGTCCCGTCTCATGAGACAACCAGGCATGAGCCCAAATAAACCAGGCACGAAGCCTAAACATATCCATAGAGAGAGAGAGAGACAGAGAGAAAGAGGGAGATAGAAAGAGGGAGATAGAAAGAGGGAGGTAGAACCGGCCATCACAGGCCCACATGCAAACCCGCATGCCATCCCGAGGGGTATTACTTCCCGCTCGAACCAACCGGTCAACAGCCCCACAGTAGAATTATTATAGTTCGTTATTCCCAATAATGTTTTAAGAGTTGTACCATAAGTTATGATCAACAGTGTTGTGTGGATTTAATATCTTATCCTCAAGTCTGGGCCCCAGCCCATAGTCCACCACACAAACCACAATCTAAACCTCATGTGTTTATCATAACCAAACAAGTCATACTAGACAGGCACAATACATCACAACAGACAAACAGGCCACATAATCAGGCACACCACGTCATAGGTAACATCAACATAATTCACTTTGCAAATAGCAACAACAGCACAACAGGCAAGCATGCATACAGCATTAAAGACCAAACAAATAACACCACTTTATATTCCAAGACAATTAACCGAGCATTGTAGGCAGTAATGCATACAAAGGTTTATAAGTCCTCACCTGAGCCATAATAGTTGTCTCGAAAGCCGAAGCCTCGTTCCGCCTCAACAACCTCATGTCCATAACCTCCTATGAACATATATACCATATAAGATATTTATTCACGGAAATCAAATCAAATACATGCCAATGATATTGTCTTAAGCTTTAATCGTACACTAGGCCCGTTACAAAGAAACTCAGGTCTAAACCCAAAATTCAAATCCAATTTTATACCTGGGCCTAAGGCCCACATCATAAAAACCCTTTTGGGCCTAAAGCCCATCTTAAAATAATATCCATTTATTGGGCCTACAGCCCCTCTTAATTTAGTTACCATTCATTGGGCTAAAGTCCATTCCATAACCATCAATCATAATGAGTTATTGGGCCTGGGCCCGACCCGTCACAATAATATTTTTATCGAACTCCCGAGCCCAAACATTTTTCGGCCTAAAGATACTATGTACGTCGGTACGATTCCGGCCACGTGCCTCTCAACTCCTCTCACTCGGTTTCCACTAATATCATTTATTTTCCATTAATACATAAATTAGATGCATTCACAGTACATGACTTGTACAAGAATTGTAATGCACGCCACTGCTCGGAAATTACCGTTTCAATGCCGGAATGCAACCGTCTCGCCGGAACAGTACTTGATCTGCCAGATTCCGGTCAGTCCTCGCCGGAAAATCTCCACAACAACCGAGAAAATGGCCACAACAACTCTGCCATAAACCAAAACAGCATCCAAACCGTATTCACTCAAATAACTTCCAATTAATCAACACAACACCCACTGCTCAATACATCAATTCAACAAAAGGATTGGGAAAAAGAATCCTCACCCGAAATTCAAACAAAGACTCGTTCTGCCAAGAACAAATCTGCCCGATTCAGCAGCAACTCCAAAACTTGCTGCCGGAAACCAACACTGCAGCAACCCCCGGCCATAACCCGAAGTCACACAAAGAACAACCGAGCAACGCGAGAGTCTCCCCAAGCATCCCGCATAGATCCCGGCCAAGTACTCACTGTCAGAAATCCAAGTCCGACCACCACCAAAGACTCGCCACTACCAGCCACTACGCATCTAATCGCCCCGTGTCAACAACAGTCGCAGGCCACCAACACAGTCGAACGGACCCGGATCCGAAATCCTCAACTGCCGTTCAACCACCATAACACACAATAGAGACGCAACAATAACACATACGGTGAATCGAAGAGCCCAGAAATCAAAGAAGACAAGGAAAAGGAAGAGAAAGGAGAGTCGGGCTTACCCGACTTTTGGTGGCGACAGCTTTGGCTCCACAAGAGCGGCGACGAGAGGACGAACAAAGAACTTTGGCGGCGGCGACTGCTTGAGCCCGCCGTCCCTCGTGTTTGCTCGCGCGCGGAGGCTGTCAAAGCCTAGCCCTCTTCGCCCAGTCCTCGTTCGGCCCCCGTTGGGTTGCAGCAACGATAATGACGCCGGCTCAAAGAGGAAGAAAGGTGCAGAAGACGGCAACGAAAATAAGGGAAAAGAAGAGGAAAGAGGTGTGAAGAGAAGAGATGCTGACGCTGAGGGTTTGTACCAAAATGAGAGGAGAAAGGAGAAGGAGGAAGATAAGAGAGCAACCGCCGTTCGGGGAGAAGAAAGAGAGGTGGGAAGGAGAGAGGGAAAAGAAAGATTATATATGCGCACTCTAGGGCTAGGGTTTCGCCAATAGCAAAACGGCGTCGTTTTGCTTCCAAATGGCGTCACTTCGTCTACAAGCCCCTCCCCTGGTCAACCTCAAAGTCAAAACGCATCCCTTTGTGTGTTTTAGGTTTTGGCTCTACCAAAACTACGTATTTTTAGTAAAAACTACACCCCATCTTGTGTTTCACCACAAAATACAAATAAACTCCAAAAGAAATCCAATTACGGTTTAATATCACCATTAAATAAATATTTCCAAAGGAAAGAAGAAGAAATTAATAATAATCTTCTTGACCAAAAATCCCAAAAATTCCTCGAGGGTAAAATTAGAAACAAATCTCAAAAATTCAGAAAATTCCATAGAAATTAAATACTGAAAATTCGGGGCGTTACAGAATTAACAAAGTATTAAATACCGAAATAATATCCGGGTAGAAGTATAAGTATGGTATAATTTAGACACTTGAAAATAAATGGTAAATGATGATGATAATGGAATAAACCCGAGACAATAACCGAGCCGGCTAGCATCTTATTTACGGGTACAGTACTAGTTCTCATTTGCATATTATTTGCTGTGCATCTTATGTATGAATATTATGTGTTGTATAGGGGTCGTTACTGAGCAGTTCAACGAGGAACCGACTTAGGGATCTTTTGAGGATTTCTAAACCCGAATCGGCCAAGGTGAGGTTAAGTAAATATTTATATACATCTCGTGATATCAAGTTGCTGTTTGTTTGCTATATGTGACATTTGGTGGTATGAAACTTTGTGGCTGTGCATGGTTTGTTGTGTGATGAATTAAGTTGATAATTATTGCCGTTGCCGTTGATGTTGTTGAAGTTATTGTTGCTGTTGACATTATTGATGATGTTGGAGTTGTGGATATAAGTAAGTTACTGTTGTTGATTGTGAGAAATGTGTAAGTTGAGTACCGAGGGTACTAGTATGGGAATAGTTTGGAATAAGTTCATATTATCCAGACGAGCGGAGAGGCTGTGAGCCTGCTCGGGATAATGTGTTGATGATTGGCTAACATTATTGTGGTATCAAGACTAAAATGGTATTCTTAATAAACTGGATACACTTAGACATCTAGTAAGTCACAGTTAAATATTGGAATAGCCAGATGGTAGTCTTATTTTATGGTGCTGGGGGAGAGTGTGCTTGGGGTCTGGTCCCTGTCTGTACCAATTTTAATTTTAGGCGCTGGGGGAGAGTGTGCTTGGGGTCTGCTCCCTGTCTGTGCCAGTTATACATGGAGCTACCAGGGCGGGGTCCACGGGCTAGCTAGCTTGACTACCAGGCGACGACCATCATTTAACTTGTGATAGGGGCCCTGATAATAAAATTGGAATAGCGTGTCTAGAATCACATGTGTGTCATTTAAGGTTCGTGAGAACCTTTATTAATTGTTGGTGATGTGACTTGGGAATTTACGGTTGTTGTATATGTATATTTGCTTATGGATTTTACCTGGTGGGCACTTCGGACTCACCCCTCACCTACGGGCTTTCATCCCGTAGGTTGAGTTATTTGTGGCTCAGGTATATTGCATTCCAGATAGGTTACGGCGTCATCCCTTGGACAGGACTCGGATCCATTGGTTACATCATGGGTTGCATACAGTGTCTTTGTGAGTTGTTAAGTCTTCGGTTGTGCTGTTTATTGCTATTGTTGGGCCATTGGGCCGGTTGTGTTATTGTTGATGTTTCCGGGTTTGGGTGACATGTTTTGATGTTGGGCCGATGGGCCAGGTTTTTTTGATGTTTATGTTGTGACATTGAGCCATTGGGCCGGTTTCTTGGGTTTACTCATTGATATTTTCTTTGGGCCATTGGGCTGGGTTACATGGTATATTACAGTCGTTACAGTTCTGGCATGTGTTTACCGTGTACGGTAAATACGTTTCGGGGCGTTTCATTTTGGTAGCGGAGCAGGCGTTAGGTCTTGTTGGGCAATCTTTGTGTGTTTGTTGTTCTTGTTTGCATAGTTCGCTCCATTTGTTTATTATTTTATATCATTTAGTTAGTGCATTATGGACCCAGTCAAGGGACGCCAGCTGTCGCAGAACATACACATAAGAGGTAATTGATGCCATAAATAAGCGAAAAAGAATATTATTAATAATACTAATATTTTCATTACAAACATAAATATTATATTGAGATTTTATAAAAAATAAAAATACATTCATCGCCTTGGAACGACGTTGACCCTGAAGCTGTTGGGGTCATTGTTGATGTTGACTTGGATGCGGTCGCTCCACGAGAACCACATGCCGCCTGCGTTGTTCTGGCCAGGAAGCTCGAACCGGTTTGCTGCAGGGAATCGGAGTGGGATGAGCCCGTGATCGTCTTCAGACTGCCACTGGGTCTCCGTGAGAAGAACCATGTTGGGCTTGTATTGGTTCTTCAGGTCCCTCAGGGTACGCGAGAACTCCTGGGAACACCTAGCGACTCCTCTGCAGTTCCACACCAGTAGTCGGGCCTTTGGCTAAGTTGGAGGTAGACGAGTTACTCTGGGCATGCTTTGGGCCGTCATCGAGAGCTGGTAGTAGGTGCCTTGCTCCAGGAAATGGCAAGTGGACTCTAGGTTGAACTCCTGAAGTCTTTCAGAAATTAAAAACATGACGGAGTTGGCCGATCCGTAGAAGGAGGTCCTCAGGGTGCCATGGTCCTCTAGGAGGAACGTCTCTTCCATGGGAGTGACGAAGAACGTCGATGAGTAGAATTCGTCGACGAAGACCAGACAGGGCATTCTGCCGAGCTCGTTCGGTAGTTCTTCTGGACGTTCGTTGATCATGCTATAGGCCAGCTGGTTTCTCCTGCCTATGTTGGCACCTTCAACGAAGAAGACGGATGACGAAGCAGGCATGTTGTTTCGGACACATTGGTGTCCTTGTTTTTCTGAGTATGGTGGTTTCTTTTGCCTTAGCGCTTTGTTGCTTTAAGATGCTTTTGATGATTTACTTTTATACTCTTATGGGGAGCGTGATTACCGTTTTCATTCTTCAAAATTTTGCTTTTTAAAAAATTAGCCGTTTCTTCATTTATTACTTCATCACTTTGTGTGTTTTGGGGCTACCAATGCAAGTGCTTTTCAGCTCTTTTCCATCTCACGATTTTCTGTCGCCTTGGCAACCTTGCTTTATCCTTTTCATGACTTTTTCCTGCATCTTTCATCACATGCATCCGTGACCGTTGTGGCTAGACTGATGGGACCATACCTCGAGTAGAGCGCATGTGCGACAAGCTTACACCTGTTCGGACATCGTGGAGGGATACGAGACTAGACAGACGTTTTGGCTCATGCGGAATTTGTGAACAAGTGGGTACGTTTCTTTCGAGGGACACAGGACGTGCTCGTGATCATCGCCTTGCGAGTTAACGGACGTTTTTTTTCACGAGGGAAACCGACGTCACCGTTAGCTTTGTACGTTACGTTTCTCGGGATCGAGGAAGTTTACGACCGATCTAGAGCGCCGATCATGAAAATATGTTTTCGTTTTAACTTCTTTATGTTTTGGTTTTGTTAAACAAGTTTTGTTTTGTTTTTAATTTCTTTATGATGGTTTCATTTCTTTTTGTTGGTTATATTTTTAACATCTTTATGTTTGATTTTATTTTCCTTTTTGATGGTTTCGTTTTGCTTTAAATATTTTGCTTTTCTGTTAAACATGGTTTTTCATATCTTAACATAAGATTTCGTAACATAAGAAATTTTGATTTAAAAAGGAAACTTATTTTGTTTATTTTATAACGGTTTTACAACGGAGAAGAAGTACTCTATTGAGTTACATGCTTCTCTAGATCTTTTACAAGTTTTTGGACGTTCTTCATGTGAGGGAAGAGTTCCGCGCATGCCAGTTCTATCTGCATCACCGCCGAGCTGATCTTCTTCAGTGAGATGTTCAGCTGCGTCAGAGTCTGCTGCGGAGTGCTGCTTTCAGCCGTTGCCTTGCCCTTCATATCCTCAGCTTCTTTGGGAGCACGCTTCTTTCGCCATCTGTTGGAGACGACAATGTGTTCCTTCAGGCCGATGATGTTGGTTTTGAACCGCTTCTTGGGAGGTTCTTCATCGGAGCTTGTCGGGAAAGCAGTGCCACCGATGTAGCTGTTGTCCTCAGAGTCTGAGGTCGTCCTTGATCTCAGTGGAGAGTTCATAGCTGTGTGTGAGTTAGCCAGTCATGAGGTTCGGTTTTTATAGAGGACGAGATGTCGCTTAAGGGTATAAGCGGTGTCTCGCGTTGAGTTTGGACACCTGGCAGAGTGTGCCAGAAGCTTATCGTGGTAGGACCCACGGATAAGACTGAATTTCGGGGACGAAATTCTTTTTAAGGGGGGTAGAATGTAACAGCCCGGGTAAAAATTTGGTTTTTTACCGGGACTGTAAAAATCTTTTTACAGTGATTTACCGAATGAATTAATCTTGGGTAATTAATTCAAGGTAAATCGAGCATCGCTTTTCGAAACCGATGTTTTTCCCGCGCTCGAGATTTTTCTGTGGATTTTTCGGACCTAAGTTGGTATTTTTCGGGCCCCGGAATCTTCGGAAAATCACACCGGAAAATGACTAAGGGGGTATGCAGTTATTTTCTGGTCTGGACGGGACAGGACTGCATTATGCAGCCGCCTCTTTCCTGTGCGCATGTGAGTGACTGTCTTCCTCCTGTGAAGAACGTGACTCTGCATTTTATTTTTGCTGGTAACCACCTTCTACTGCCTGCAACCCGTTAATTTCCCCTGCACTCATCATCCTCACCATCATTTCTTGCAACAATTCTGCCAGTTTTCGTTCCTTCCTCTGCACCTAAAACCAAAAATATAGTAAAAAAAAAAAGAAAGAAAAAAAAAAACAAACAACCAGCAACCACACACACACGCGCCGACCGCCACCACACTAAACAGCCACTGCCTCCCCTTGCCGCTCGCAACGCCGCCATCCTCCCCTTCGTTGAGTCACACCACAGCCGTGTCTCCTCCTCCACGCGACACCGCCGCCGAGACGAACTCACAAGTTGCGTCGCACCTCCTCTCGCCGCCTGCAGTTTCGTCATCGCCGCTCTCTTCCTCCGCCCTGTCCGTCGCCGATCTGCTGCGTGCTGCCACCGAAAGTCACCTGCAGACCAAGCCGCGCCGCCCTCGTCTCCTTCCTTGCCGTCTTCACGACCATTCCGCATTCCTGCCGTCGCCCGCTCGTGCGCCGCCGCTGCTACCCGCGAGGTGAGAAGCGGGTTGGAGACGACCCAAGTAGTTGACCCGATTTCTTGTGGGTTGTGACATGGGCATGGGGCTGACGTGTGGGCCGGGTCCAGGTAGGCCTGGGTTGGGCTCTTCCTTGGGCCTGGGCTTGCACTATTCACGATCCAGCCCGTCTATATATTTATATATAAAAGAAAAGATATGCATATATATATATATATATATATATATATATATATATATACAATAATTATAAAACGTAATATATACACATGATTATATCTTGGAGAAACTTAAAGAGAAACATTTTGAGTATATGATTATATTTTACAGAAGTTGTATTTTGAAAAATAACTTACTATACACATACTTAATTTTGGAAGATTGATATAAGATATATATATAAACATGGTAATTTCTGGAAAATTTATTACGGTATTATTTACGGAAATACACACACACACACACATATATATATATATAGAGAGAGAGAGAGAGAGAGAGAGAATATGATATTAAGTACCTATTTTATAAAATAATTTTTTCATAAAATTTAAATATGGTGATGCTTTTCTTTATGAATTATAATAAATAAATACTATTTACATGAAACATTTTTAGAAAAACATATACGATTAGGAAATATGGAAAATAATTATGAGGATATTTTTGGACAGGGAATTAACAAAGTATTAAATACCGGAATAATATCCGGATATAAGTATAAGTATGGTATAATTTAGACACTTGAAAATAAATGGTAAATGATGATGATAATGGAATAAACCCGAGACAATAACCGAGCCGGCTAGCATCTTATTTATGGTTACAGTACTAGCTCTCATTTGCATATTATTTGCTGTGCATCTTATGTATGAATATTATGTGTTGTATAGGGGTCGTTACTGAGCAGTTCAACGAGGAACCGACTTTGGGACCTTTTGAGGATTTCTAAACCCGAATCGGCCAAGGTGAGGTTAAGTAAATATTTATATACATCCCGTGATATCAAGTTGTTGTTTGTTTGCTATACGTGACATTTGGTGGTATGAAACTTTGTGGCTGTGTATGGTTTGTTGTGTGATGAATTAAGTTGATAATTGTTGCCGTTGCCGTTGATGTTGTTGAAGTTATTGTTGCTGTTGACATTATTGATGATGTTGGAGTTGTGGATATAAGTAAGTCTATTACTGTTGTTGATTGTGAGAAATGTGTAAGTTGAGTACCGAGGGTACTAGTATGGGAATAGTTTGGAATAAGTTCATATTATCCAGACGAGCGGAGAGGCTGCGAGCCTGCTCGGGATAATGTGTTGATGATTGGCTAACAGTATTGTGGTATCAAGACTAAAATGGTAATCTTAATAAAATGGATACACTTAGACATCTAGTAAGTCACAGTTAAATGTTGGAACAACCAGATGGTAGTCTTATTTTATGGTGCTGGGGGAGAGTGTGGTTGGGGTCTGCTCCCTATCTGTACCAATTTTTATTTTAGGCGCTGGGGGAGAGTGTGCTTGGGGTCTGCTCCCTGTCTGTGCCAGTTATACATGGAGGTACCAGGGAGGGGTCCACGGGCTAGCTAGCTTGACTACCAGGCGACGACCATCATTTAACTTGTGATAGGGGCCCTGATAATAAAATTGGAATAGCGTGCCTAGAATCACATGTGTGTCATTTAAGGTTCGTGAGAACCTTTGTTAATTGTTGGTGATGTGACTTGGGAATTTACAGTTGTTGTATATGTATATTTGCTTATGGGTTTTACCCGGTGGGCACTTCGGACTCACCCCTCACCTGCGGGCTTTCATCCCATAGGTTGAGTTATTTGTGGTTCAGGTATATTGCATTCCAGATAGGTTGCGGCGTCATCCCTTGGACAGGACTCGGATCCATTAGTTGCATCATGGGTTGCATACAGTGTCTTTGTGAGTTGTTAAGTCTTCCGCTGTGCTATTTATTGCTATTGTTGGGCCATTGGGCCGGTTGTGTTATTGTTGATGTTTCCGGGGTTTGGGTGACTTGTTTTGATGTTGGACCGATGGGCCAGATTTTTTTGATGTTTATGTTGTGACATTGTGCCATTGGGCCGGTTTCTTGGGTTTACTCATTGATATTTTCTTTGGGCCATTGGGCTGGGTTACTTGTTATATTACAGTCGTTACAGTTCCGGCACGTGTTTACTGTGTACGGTAAATACGGGTCGGGCGTTTCAGTATATGCATATATCACATTGATCATTTAGAGCGGGGTTACCATGTGTAGCAGCAAACACAACAAACATCAATTCAGACTCCCAAGGACCTACAGCCCGCTCCG
Organism: Turnera subulata; assembly: GCA_028386065.3. Lineage (NCBI taxonomy): Eukaryota > Viridiplantae > Streptophyta > Magnoliopsida > Malpighiales > Passifloraceae > Turnera > Turnera subulata. The sequence goes on from JAKUCV010007582.1 coordinate 171,231, forward strand.
CTACCAAAATGAAACACCCCGCCCAAAATTTACCCATCATACAGTAATTACTGAGCAATAGTACCGACACGTGGCACAAACAGTATATTTAACAGAAAATACGGCCCAACGGCCCAATGACAATATCACAACACCTGACTTCGGGAATCTCAATAACAACAGCACAACAAAAGCATTTTTAACTCATTGTCAATATATACAAAGCTCGATGCAACTAATGGATCCGAGTCCTGCTCGAGGGTACACTGCAGCCGCCGGAATGCAATTTTTATCTAACCTGTAAGAACTGTGTGAGGGGTGAGACCAACCACTGTCTCACCGATAAACCGATAAACCGAAGTATACAAGCAACCGCAATAACATCAAGCATCAAATCAGGGAACATCAAGATATCAAAAAGGAATTAGCAAGAACACATCACGCATACAGCAGTGGCAATAGAATGATCACAAGCGCACCCAAATATAATATCCATCAAGCAGGGATAATATTACTCAAAATCATATCACCACAAGGAATATTGATAAAAATGATGTGACTCCACAAGTACATCTCCACACGGCTGAGACATATCATGAAACCTCCTGACTTGGGTAGTTTTAAAATTCTCGGAATCATTGTGTATCTCTTAAATTAGGAATCCGAGGTTCGAATATTTATAACAAATTTATTGGGCTTAAAATCCAGTGATTAAAATTTCAAGTGACAACGGTAAGAATTTTATTAACCTCTGTAAAAGGTTAGAATGACTTGATAAAATTTCAAAAATTTACCTGGGTCGTTACATTTTATTTTATGTTCAGCTTTATTATTATGTGTTATATTTTATTATATTATGTTTGTAACAGCCCGGGTAAAAATTTTGGATTTTTACCGGGACTGTAAAAGTTTTTTACCATGATTTACCGTTGAATTAATCTTGGGTAATTAATTCAAGGTAAATCGAGCGTCGTTTTTCGAAACCGAGGGTTTTCCCGCGCTCGAGATTTTTCCGTGGATTTTTCGGGCCTAAGTCGGTATTTTTTTCTGGTCCCGGAATTCTCAGAAAAATCACGCCGGAAAATAACTAAAGGGGTATCAGTTATTTTCTGATCCGGACCGGACTCGCTCCAGATAATTGCATTATTGAAGCTCACATGTCAAACAGTAAAAAAAAAACAATTTAAAGCCGGTGAAGAGGAAGGGGGGAGGAAGAGAAGAGGAAAAAAAAGAGAAAAGAAAGAAGAGAAAAAAAGAGAGGAAAAAAAAAAGAAGAAGATAGAAAAAAAGAGAAAGAGAGGGAGAGAAAAAAAGAAAGAAAGAAGAGAAAAAAGAGAAAAAACAAAAAAAAAAGAAGAGAAAAAAAAGAAAAAAAAAGAGAATTGGAAATCGGAAAGAAAAAAAAGAAAAGAAGAAAAAAAAAAGAAATAAGAGGAGGAGGGTTGCCGCCCGATCCACCGCGACCGGCAGCCACCACCTCACCTTCACTTCTCCTTCCTCCTACCGCCGCCGAGACCACCACGCCCCGCCTTTCCGCCGCCTCGTCGCGTCGCCTCTGCAGCGCCACGTGTCTCAGCCGTTCTCGCTCGTCCCTGCCGCCGTCGCCTCGCAGCAGATGTCGCTGGGTCGGGTCTTCCTCCACAAGCCGTGTTTCCGTTTCCTCGCGACGACCGACCGGAGCGACGAAGTCGCCACCTCGAGCCGCTGCAGCTACCGCCTCATCTCCGTCTCCACGCACCTGTGTTGCCACCCTCGTCATTTTCCTCCTCGTCGCCGACCAGCAGCGCCGCCTCGTCGTCACCATGCTAGGTGAGCTGGGTTGAAGACGACCCGGATAGGGTCTCTGGGTCGGGTTGACCCGTTTCCTCAACCGAGTCGCGGGCTTTGTTAGTGGGCTGGGTTTGGCCTGGGCATGGGCTGAACGAGTTTGGCCATTGGCCAGTTATGTTGTTATTGATGTCTTCTATTTTTGGGTTGTTGAGCCCGGGTTTTTGTTGTACACATTGTATGCTGGGCTTGGTTTGGTTGGGTCGTCGCAGTCCCGGTACGTGTTTACTGTGTACGGTAAATACGGTTCGGAGCGTTTCATTTTGGTAGCGGAGCGAGCGTTAGGTCTTGTTGGGCAGTCTTTGTATGTTTGTTGTCCTTGTTTGCATAGTTCGCTCCATTTGTTTATTATTTTATATCATTTAGTTAGTGCATTATGGATCCAGTCAAGGGACGCCAGCTGTCGCAGAACATACATATAAGAGGTAATTGATGCCATAAATAAGCGAAAAAGAATATTATTAATAATACTAATATTTTCATTACAAACATAAATATTACATTGAGATTTTATAAAAAATAAAAATGCATTCATCGCCTTGGAACGACGTTGACCCTGAAGCTGTTGGGGTCATTGTTGATGTTGACTTGGATGCGGTCGCTCCACGAGAACCACATGCCGCCTGTTGTTCTGGCCAGGAAGCTCGAACCGGTTTGCTGCAGGGAACCGGAGTGGGATGAGACCGTGATCGTCTTCAGGTTGCCATTGGGTCTCAGTGAGAAGAACCATGTTTGGCTTGTATTGGTTCTTCAGGTCCTTCAGGGTACGCGAGAACTCCTGGGAACGCCTAGCAACTCCTCTGCAGTTCCACACCAGTAGTCGGGCCTTTGGCCAAGTTGGAGGTAATCAAGTCATTCTGGGCATGCTTTGGGCCGTCATCGAGAGCTGGTAGTAGGCGCCTTGCTCCAGGAATTGGCAAGTGGACTCTAGGTTGAACTCTTGAAGTCTTTCAGAGATGAAAAACATGACGGAGTTGGCTGAGCCATAGAAGGAGGTCCTCAGAGTGCCATGATCCTCCAGGAAGGACGTCTCTTCCATGGGAGTGACGAAGAACCTCGATGAGTAGAGTTCGTCGATGAAGACCAGACGAGGCATTCTGCCGAGCTCGTTCGGTAGTTCTTCTGGACGTTCGTTGATCATGCTGTAGGCCAGCCGGTTTCTTCTGCCTAGGTTGGCACCTTCGACAAAGAAGATGGATGATGGAGCAGGCATGTTGTCTCGACATGTGGTGTTTTGTTTTCTGAACGTTGTGGTTTTGTTTGCCTGGATGTTTTGTTTTCTCTTGGATGCTTTGTGGTTTTTGCTTTCTATTGTTTTGCTTTTTATAGGAGAAAAATGTTTACCGTTTTGTTTTTCCAAGTTTAGACCCCACCTATCCCCGGGAAGGTCTAAAGGATTTTTCGATGATGGGAAAAGCAGATTCCCTTCACAAAGCTCCAAATCGTTTTCAAAGTGTTGTTTTTGAAAATTTTGCCGTTGCTTCATTTATTGCTTCGTTATTTTATACGTTTTTTTTCGGGCTACAATGCCAGTGTTTTCCAGCCCTTTTCCATCCCGCGATTTTCTTACGCCCTGGCTACCTTGGCGTTTCTTTTCATGGTTTTACTATATTTTCTTGCACCTTTTATCACATACATCCGTGACTGTTGAGGCTAGACTGATGGGACCGTACCTTGACTAGAGTGCATGTGCGACAAGCTTACAGCTGTTCGGACATCGTGGAGGGATACGAGACTTGACAGACGTTTTTGGCTCACGCGGAATTTGTGAACAAGTGGGTAATGTTCCTTTTGAGGGACACAGGACGCTCTCGTCATCATCACCTTGCGAGTTAACGGAAGTCTTTTTCACGAGGGAACCCGACGTCACCGTTAGCTGTGCATGTCACGTTTCTCGGGATCGAGGATGTTTACGACCGATCTAGAGCGCCGAGCATGAAAACATGTTTTTGTTTAAATTTCTTTATGTTTTGATTTTGTTAAAATGAATTTTGTTTTTAATTTCTTTATTTTTGATTTTATATCCTTCTTGTTGATTTTTGTTCTGCTTTGAGATGTTTTGTTTTTCTGTTTAACATGAGATTTCATAACATAAGAATTTTGATTTAAAAAAGAAAACTTAATTTATTTATTCATAACAGTTTTTCAACGGAGAAGAAGTACTCTATTGAGTTACATGCTTCTCTAAGTCTTTTACAAGTTTTTGGACGTTTTTCATGTGAGGGAAGAGTTCCGCGCACGCCAGCTCTATCTGCATCACCGCCGAGCTGATCTTCTTCAGTGAGACGTTCAACTGCGTCAGAGTCTGCTGCGGAGTGCTGCTTTTAGCAGTTGCCTTGCCCTTTCGATCCTCAGCTTCTTTGGGAGCACGCTTCTTTCGCCGTCTGCTGGAGACGACCATGTGTTCCTTCAGGCCGATGATGTTGGTTTTGAACCGCTTCTTGGGAGTTTCTTCATCGGAGCTTGTCGGGAAAGCAGTACCACCGATATAGCTGTTGTTCTCGGAGTCTGAGGTGGTTCTTGATCTTAGTGGAGAGTCCATGACTGTGTGCGAGTTTGCCAGTCATGAGGTTTGGTTCTTATAGCGGACGAGAAGTCGCTTAAGGGTATAAGTGGTATCTCATGTAGAGTTTGGACACCTGGTAGAGAATACCAGAAGCTTATCATGGTAGGACCCACGGGTAAGACGGAATTTTGGGGACGAAATTCTTTTTAAGGTGGGTAGACTGTAACAGCCCGGGTAAAAATTTTGGATTTTTACCGGGACTGTAAAAGTCTTTTTACCATGATTTACCGTTGAATTATTCTTGGGTAATTAATTCAAGGTAAATCGAGCGTTGTTTTTCGAAACCGAGGGTTTTCCCGCTCTCGAGATTTTTTCGTGGATTTTTCGGGCCTAAGTCTGTATTTTTTTGGGGTCCCAGAATTCTCAGAAAAATCACGTCGGAAAATAACTAAAGGGGTATCGGTTATTTTCTGATCCGGACCGGACTCGCTCTAGATAATTGCATTATTGAAGCTCACATGTCAAGCAGTAAGAAAAAAAACAGTTTAAAGCCGGTGAAGAGGAAGGAGGGAGGAAGAGAAGAGGAAAAAAAAAAGAAAAGAAAGAAGAGAAAAAAAGAGAGGGAAAAAAAAAAGAAGAAGAAAGAAAAAAAAGAGAAAGAGAGGGAGAGAAAAAAAGAAAGAAAGAAGAAAAAAAAGAGAGAAAAGAAAAAAAAAAAGAGAAAAAAAAAGAAAAAAAAGGGAATTGGAAATCGGAAAGAAAAAAAAAGAAAAGAAGAAAAAAAAAAAGAAATAAGAGGAGGAGGGTTGCCGCCCGATCCACCGTGACCGACAGCCACCACCTCACCTTCACTTCTCCTTCCTCCTACCGCCGCCGAGACCACCACGCCCCGTCATTCCGCCGCCTCGTCGCGTCACCTCTGCAGCGCTGCGTGTCTCGGCCGTTTTCGCTCGTCCCTGCCGCCGTCGCCTCGCAGCAGATGTCGCTGGGTCGGTTCTTCCTCCACAAGCCGTGTTTCTGTTTCCTCGCGACGACCGACCAGAGCGACGAAGTCGCCACCTCGAGCCGCTGCAGCTACCGCCTCATCGCCGTCTCCACGCACCTGTGTTGCCGCCCTCGTCATTTTCCTCCTCGTCGCCGACCAGCAGCGCCGCCTCGTCGTCACCGCGCTAGGTGAGCTGGGTTGAAGATGACCCGGAAAGGGTCTCTGGGTCGGGTTGACCCGTTTCCTCAACCGGGTCGCGGGCTTTGTTAGTGGGCTGGATTTGGCCTGGGTATGGGCTGAACCAGTTGGGCCATTGGGCCGGTTATGTTATTATTGATGTCTTCTATTTTGGGCTGTTGAGCCCGGGTTTTTGTTGTACACACTGTATGCTGGGCTTGGTTTGGTTGGGTCGTCGCAGTCCCGGCACGTGTTTACTGTGTACGGTAAATACGGGTCGGGGCGTTTCAATGTTTATTTACAGTATGTTATTACTGCTAAATTTTTAATGTGAACATGAAACTATCGTTTCTAGAATAATGACTCAGGCATTTGTCCTGGAGACAAAGCAATGACATATTCTATATTTAATAAATGGAAATTATTCATAAGTAACATATGATAGTACAATCTCAAGAAAATTTATATGCTCTAGAAGAGCACAAGTTTATTATCTCTAGAAGAGTATATATTTAAGCTCCAGAAGAGCATAACTTTCACTATACTTTAGAAAAGTATATATTTAAGCTCCGGAAGAGCACAAGTTATATTATGCTCTAGAATAGCACATATTTACGCTCCAGAAGAGCATGGGTTTTAATATGCTCCGGAAGAGTAAAATGTTTATGCTCTGGAAGAGCTTGAATTTTTATTATACTCCAGAAGAGCATAAATTTCATTATACTCTTGAAGAGTACAAACTTTCATACTTACAATAATAAATGAATATTTTATTCAAGTCTCAAAGGAATTTATTTTCAAGAAAATATTATGTTGAGACGATAAGTGAAAGAGATGCTGAATATCTCTATATTATAAAGACTATTGCCGTAGGTAACAAACAAGTTGTGGAAAGTTTACCTACGTTATTCATTAGATTGTGCTACATAAATATTCGAGTAATCGAAGCTTACCATACCCAGCCAGAAGCTGGAACGCACTAGCCTGAAGCTAGCAATTTTAAGTTATTAAATACACAGTTTGCACAGCCCGAAGCTGAGAGCAACTAGAAGTTGGCTGATAGATATGTAATTTACAGCTAGTATGTACCAGCCAGAAGCTGGTAAATATATAGCAGCCTGAAACTGGCACCAACTTGAAGTTGGTTCATGGATTTCTTGTTTGGCATGACCAGTTGGGCTATCCCGGATCAATAATGATGTGCGGAATTTATTTGGTCATTCATTGAAAAACCAGAAGTTTTACAATCAATGAATTTCTACGTGTTTGTGTGCTGCGAAATTAATTATACGACCTTCCTAAGATGAGATTAGCCTGGAATCACCAGCAAGTTTGGAAATAATTCAGGGACATGTATGCGGACTAATAAATCCGCCGTGTTGACCATCTAAGTAATTTTTATGATGCATCGACTAGATGGTCTATTGTATGAAGCAAGTTGGCATTGTGCGCACTTATTTTAATGATTAAGCCACTTGCGGGTACATATCCCTACTTATGTTATTAGACTATATGTCTAAATAATGCTGGTATATTTCTTCAATGGATAATGTATATCATTGGAAAAAAACCCAAACAGATCTGGGGGAATATTGACAATTGATTGCAGGACCATTGTTAATGAAATATTACTGTTTGAGAAAATGATATTTTATATGCAGCAACACTTGTATGCATCAAGCCAACAAGTTATCATAATGTCTTCCCATTTAATTGGTTCATGGTCACGAACCTAGTAACTCCCATCTTCGGACCGTTGGTTGTACAAGTATATAATGCTCCACCACAGCATAGTAAAATTGGTCCTTAAAGAAGACTGTGAATATATGTTGTGTATGTTGGGCATGAATCTCCATCAATTACAAAGTAATTGAAACCATTGACTAATGATTAGAGATTTGTTTATTGTTAATTTGATGAAAGAGTTTATCCAACATCAGGGGGAGAAAATAAGCAGCTAGATCAAAATATTATTGAAATGCATTATCAATGTATCATTGTTGATCCTCAATCAAATAAGTGTGGATCTGATGTTCAAAAGATGATTCATTTGCAAAAAATTGATATGTAATTACCAGACACATAAAGTGACCTAATATTATATATCAGCTGCAAATGCTCCTGTTTAAATTAATATTCCAGAAGAACAAGTATAATATGCAAATGAATCTAAAGTATGCAAGAAGCGTAGAATATACTCGGTTCCAAAAAGAAAACAAAATTCTCGATAGAGAAAAAGGAGCAAAGAGATAAGATAGCCCCAATAAGAAAATAAGGCCTCCAGTAGAGGTTCATACTAAAAGTCCTCAAGAAGAGGAAAATCCTCCAGAAGAGGTCTCTGACACAACTGATAAAAGTTCCAGAAGTAACTTAGGTACCTGGAATAAATGAGTGTGATGAGATCTGAATTACAGTGTCAGGAATAAGATGGAATCGACGTGAAATAACCGTCGACGGAATATTTATTTTATAGCGCTAAATATTATGAAAGAAATGAGGATCATGAACTTACACCTGTAGATGAATGTAGGCGCAGAATGATTGGCCAAAATAGAGACATATAAGGCTGTGTTAGACTCGCTTGTGAAGCGAGGAATTTTTCGGACCTGTAGTCCGTACAACAATGGTATAAAATCGGTCAATTATAAATGGGTGTTGGTGCGAAAAAGGGGGAAAGCACGGCTTGTCGCACAAAATACGATTTGTAGCACAAAGCTTTACCCAAAATGACCTGGTATTAATTGTGAGGAGATATTCTCCACTGTGGTGGATGCAATTATTTTTGATAAGTCTGGTATTATATGAAAAATTAGAAATGCATCTAATGGATGCAATTACAGCCTATTTTTAAGGATCCATAACTCATGACATATACATGAAGATCCCTTGCCTGAAGCAACGAATTCCCGGAAATATACAAAATTAAGTTGATCTTCATATGGTTTGAACCAAATTTGGGTATTTATAATGATTTTTGCATATATGCCTATGCGTTTAATTAGTTCATATGTGAATTTCCATTATTTTTGTGATTTAAACATTATTGGAACTCCTGAAGAAGCTTCCAAATGTCGTACTATATTTTCGAGAAAAAGTTTGAGATGGAAAAATCTCATAAAAGAATTAGACGGGTCTTGAAGTACCATATCAAAGTACAATTTATCTTGCTAGTAACATGAAGCCTGAAGCCTTGCCATAAACTTGTTAGCAAAATTTCATTTTGCTCTAAATTTTCATAAAGCCAGAAGCTCTCCATTATCGTGGGTATCATGGACATGTGAATATTTTAACCTTGTGAGTCCAAAGAGAATATAGTTTATTTTGCAGATGCAGGTCATATATTTGATCCACATAAAGCGCAAAGCAGATACCTGAAGTATCATGGCAAGCACAAAAACACTACCAATAATGCAGAAGTTGTTGTTATACAAGAAGCTAGTCGAGACTGTGCTTGGCTAAGTTCGAAGATGCTGCATTCTCAAGATTCATATGGATAAGATAGTAAGGAAGAAGCTACAACAACAAATTATGAAGATAATACTGTCTACATTGCAAATGTCACCAAAGGTTGACAAAGAAGATTGGCATGTGATGACATCAAGAAATCAATAGAGGCCAAAATGAAGGGGAGTAGAATACGCATTGCACTCTTTTTTCCTTCACCAAGTTTTTATCCCACTTGGTTTTTCTTGGTAAGGTTTTTAATGAGGCAGTTCTCCCTAAGCGTATTCTACCCAATATACAACGACATTCAAAGGGGAGTGTCTCCCCCCTCTTCTCATTTCTATATAACGATGAATATGATATGCAGAAAGGAATTGAGATGAATAAAAATCTGTGTTCTTCCTCTCCTTCTCCTTCTTCTTCATTTGCATTTTTATTGCATTAATCACTAAATTTACAACATATACGGATTAATTGCATAAATTTAGATGCTGCACGCTTTTATATACTATAGGAAGTTAAACTACAGAATTTACTCATCTACATATACTTGGGAGCAGAGAATTAATCTTGCAGGCAATTTTGTGAATCATGGACTTCATTCTTTATACTTTCTACCGGTTGTCTCCTAATTTCATCAGCTTCCAAACATTAATGTAAGCTTTCCAAGATTTGAAGGTATTGACTCAATTTCATGGCACTGTTCATTCCAGCTCTTCGATTTTCTTAATCCAATATTCTCATCCAAAAAAAAAAAAACCAATAAATTTTTTTAGTACCTAGAAATGATGGTACCAGACAAGTTGAAGCTGACAAAATTGGAGCTGAAGCGTTGACCCCTAAACCTTAATGATAAAAAGGAAATTTTTTTCTAGACCTATCCCTCCCTTGGTGAAGCTATCTATTATCTATTGTAAATTTTAATTAATATAAGCATACCATTATCGGCAAAAGAAGAAAAAAAACATTTTAGCAGGTAAATTTATGTAGTTGGCTGCAAGTCACTTTCTCTCCAGTTAGTCTTTTTCTGCTGATCAGCAAGGCCCGCGAAAGAGACATGCATATGTCAAAGTCGCTGTCATATATGGTTGAATAATTTCTATTAATATACCAAACGGAAAGAAACAATTTCCTACAATTTGGTTTTGTTTTGAGTAACAACTTTTAATGAACGGAGAAGCAAAGAAAGGAAAAACAAGTTCATTTAGGACAATCACAGACTCTGGCAAAACAAAACAGAACAAAAGAAATGATGAATACGAGCAGCAGAAACTATGACACTAGAGCTTATGGAGAATGCATAACTGGAATGAGCAAAAGAGGTGTTTCCCTATGAACCATTGCCTTTGAGTCGGTCATGTCCAAGGATTCTGCAGGCATGCCATCTGGCAATTCCCAGTTAAACAAGTACAGAAGATTGGCCAACACCAGTTCTGCTTCTACTATTGCAAAAGACAAGCCGGGGCAGAGCCTTCTTCCCCCACCAAAAGGCATAAACCGTGAGTCTTGGCCTCTGAAATCCACAGAAGAGTTGGCAAACCTTTCAGGGATGAACTCTTCAGGCCTATCCCATGCTTTTGGATCGCGTTGGAAAGCCCAAGCATTGATCAGCACTCTTGTTTTTGGAGGAATATCATAGCCTTCCAGCTTAACACTCTCAGATGTTTCCCGTGCAATGATTGCAGGGGAATGTAACCTCATGGATTCTTTCAGAATACATTTCAGGTATACCATCTCGCTGAGATCAGACTCAGATGGACATGGTTTCTTTCCTACCGCTCTTCTTACCTCTTCCTGGGCTTTCTTCATTATACTTGGATTCTTTACTAGTTCTGACATTGCCCATTCCATCGCTGCTGCTGTGGTATCAGTTCCTCCAACGAACATATCCTGCAGTAGAGAGACAAATAGAACATATCTTAGTTCTGGATTGTATTGTCAAGAGGAATTGAGAAAGAGAGAATGGAATTCGGTGCAGCAAAGCCAACCATCAAAATTGCTTTCAGACCATCTATTGTAAGATCTATATCAAGCCCGCCATCCTTTTGGAGACGGAGAAGAATATCAACAATGTCTTTGGCATCAGAACTATCTTCCTTGTGTGCATTCTGATGTTCTTCAATCACTTGATCAAGAAATTTATCAAATGCTCGGAAAGTGGTTTCCAATTTACCAGCCAAGCCCGTTAGATTATCCATCCATCCCAAGGATGGTAACATATCCTGAAAGCAGAAGTGGGTCAAAAGGTCTACTGCCTTCTTTGAAAATTCTCCAAAACTCTTATCGCCGCTTCCATTTCCGTATACTCGACCAAGAGCAGACCTGGATACTATGTTGCTTGTAACTGTAAGACACATGTCACTGAGATCAACCACAGCAGGTTTGGCAGATGCAAGGCGTATCTTGTCCATCATGGCTGCAACTTCTTCTTCCCTCACAAGCTGAAAAGCTTGCACCCTTTTCTGGCTTAGAAGCTCAACAACACAAATTTGCCTTGCCTGTCTCCAGTAATCACCATATGGACTAAACGCAACATCAAGGCATCCGTAGGAAAGAACACTTGAGACTCTTGTTTGAGGCCTGCCTGCGAAAGCAACATCTTGAGTTTTCGTGACCTTTTCAGCAACTTCTGGAGATGAAACTATCAGAAATGGGGCTTGTCCAAGGTGCAGAAGCATCAAAGGGCCATATTTTTCGGAGAGAGTAAAGAGACATCTGTTGAGGGGCTTGCTTAGTTGGTGAAGATTTCCAATGATGGGCAGTCTTGGGGGTGATGGAGGCAAATTTAGTGTCTCTGTTTTGGCATGTTTCAACAGATAAAGAAGGGATATCAAAAGGAGAACGGAAAGAAAGACAGGATCGAAAACTATGGTTCTATGCATCTCTTGCCACCATTGATGCACCAAAGTCAACGGATCCATTCCTTCCTTTAGCTCTGTTTCTTTTGTACGCTAAGGAGATGGAATGTCAATCTGTAGAAAACCTGGACATGCAGCAGCAACCTTATAACACATGAAACTGCATCAGCAGCCTCTGCTTTCTCATATTTTATAATTATGTACTGCATCTTGAATAGTTATAATAATATATTCAAGGGACTCAACCGGTAAATACTAAGCCTCCCCTCAACCTAAACTTCTTTTTTTAAAAAAAAATTCTAGCAGACCGATTAAATTAAATTTTACTTTTAAACTTACTTTGTTTCTAGTTGATTTTACCACCTCTTTTAGGTTTAGTTATGTTGGTTTCAATTCATAATTGGGAAAGCAACTCTAATAACTTAATGCAAGAAGTATTATAACTCCTAAAATAATTATTCGAGTCTTATTTTTTCTATGTGTTACTAAGCCAGTCCTTCCGTTAAGTTTGGACGTTAAATTTACAATTTTTGTGCCTAAAATCCCATAAAATATTTATTGTGAAACGCTCCGACCAGCATTTACCGTACACAGTAAACACGTGCCGGAACTGTAACGACCCAACCAAACAAGCCCAGCATACAGTGTATACAACAGAAACACAGGCTCAACAGCCAAAAAAAAAAAAACATCAATAACATCATAACCGGCCCAATGGCCCAACAATAGTAATATATAGCACAACGGAAGACTTAATAACTCACAAAGACACTGTATGGACGACTCATGATGCAAACTATGGATCCAAGTCCTGTCCAAGGGATAACGCCGCAGCCTGTCTGGAATGCATCAATCCTGAATCACAAATAACTCAACCTACGGGATGAAAGCCCGCAGGTGAGGGGTGAGTCCGAAGTGCTCACAACCATGGATAAACGATCAATATGCAACACTAAAATTACTCAAGGCGAAAACACAGGCATAACAGCCAAATTGAAACAATCCAAAAGACTTGACCCAAAACAGGTCCAAGACCAAAAAGACTTAAAACAAAAATCCATTTTCGAATTTTTTCTTTCCGGGCCCCGTCACGGATAAGCTAGGGGTCAGACCTGGTTCTCAACATATTTTGGGTGCCAGACCAAATCCAAGAGAGCCCAGGGATCGACATCCCAAAAATATAGAACCCAGGGATAGACATCCCAAGCATAGACATGCTTATCACAAGTAACCCAGGTCTTGGCCACCACAAAACAGTCTTAAACCATCGAGTCGTACCACTACTTATCATGTGACAATTATGTCATCATCAACCTAAATCATATCTCAGGGATCACCATCCCTAATCAAATCACCGGGATAGACATCCCATCCAAAACCGAGGATCGACATCCTTGTCACAATTTATTATTTAATCTATTATACTTAATACCGAAAAGACACAAGGACAAATACCCAAAAACTCAACGTACGGGGATAAACATCCCAAAATCAAATCAAGATACTGGGATAAACATCCCGAAACAAACCACAGCAAATGCAACAGTCAACAGTGCAACAACCATCAAACACAACAACCGAGTAATATAGGCACATATAGAAGGAAATTGTAATACCCGGTATTCATTGGATTATAAGTTAAATTTACATACCATATCTATTAGTTAGTTTAAGCCCACGTGCATAATAAGCAGGCCCGCAAATTGTTTTGACCCGTTGGATTGTGTTTTGAGAAAAAAAACATAAAGCCCAACCCTTCCCGTAAGACACCGAGTCCTATTAGGTTTGGTGCTTTTAGGTCGGTTGCAATTTTATATATATAGGTCCCTTGAAGAGATATTAAAACCCCTATTCCTCTGCTTTTATTTCCGCCGCACACAACCACCATTAAGAAGAATTGCTGCAACCTTCTTTTGTCTTGTCGTCAATAGGTGGAAGTTTGATTGCATAGCTAATCTTGAGTAAGTCTTTAACTATTATTATTCTTGGCTTAGTGCTCTCTTTTGACTCTCAAGAATTGTATTTTATTTTCTTAGCTCTTAAGGGTATTGGTTCCACAAATTTTATTCTGTCTATCAAGAACTATAATATTAAATCTATCTTATCGTTTGTTGTTGTCGTCATGAAGCCAAACCCAAGGTGCTCCCATTAGTCTTGAGCAGTTCTCGATGTTCTTGTTTCCGTTAAGTGTTGGCTTAGAATTAGGTAATCAAATTTTTACCCTACAGACTAGACACACATAGGAAACGTTTGCAATTGGTTTCATTGGAAAACAAGTTTTGTGGAATTTATTAAAAATCGCACAATTGGACTGTTGTGCAGGAAATTACAGTTTTTCTGGGCTATGTTAGAGAATTCATAATTAACTATTCCTAGATTCTATGACAAGTGAATTTTATATGGTTGGAAAGCTTAGAATGTCCACTTTAAGTTCCTTGTTGATGATAGTTTCAGATTCGGAATTAATTGGGTGTTATTAGGCAGTGATTAGAGGCTGGTCAGTTTTGTAGCTCGTTCGGTTGATTGTTAAATACTCTTTGGACTTAGTGGCTATGTTTCTCTTGTGAATTAGGTGCTGCAGGGATCCAGACTCAAGCTGAAACTTAAGTATTTGGGATTGGTAATTTGGATTGGCTTTTGAGGTGGGTTATATTATTATTATACTTCCTATTTTCTTAGTAAAGCTATGTTTTAACATTGTTTTCTCATATAATTACATTCGTATTTATAACTACTTTTTGTCCAACTCTTTTAAATTATATTGTTTTGACCAAAAAAATTTTGATAAGCTAACGTTTACTTCAAATTGATTTACTTTAAAAACCATTACTGTTCCTTCAACTGTGATTTTACCGAACAAGGATTTTGAGATTTCAAAGAAAGGCCTATGTATCTTTTACTATATAGTTTTGTTTGTATAATACCTATTCTTCTTATAAATACTATTCGCTCTATTTTGCCTATATACACTATCTGCTTATTTGGATGAGAAATATCTTTGGATTTGATACTTTTGAAGAATTTAATTGAATTTGTTTTTGCTTAGAAATAGATGTCAGACGTCCCTATCTGGCAAGGGTGCTGTCAGACTTTGTGCACATTGATTGGTTTGATGAGGTTTTAAACCTCTATCTATTTGATGGGAATCTTTGATTTCCCTATGGATCCTTTTGTTCCTCCAGCCGACAGGGGGCCGTTGTCGGACATGCTCGACGGGGCGTGCTTTGCTCTTCTCTATTTCTTATCCGGTTCTGACATCTTAATTCGAGGCTTCCGTTATTTTGAGTGTTATGATTATTTGTTATTTAAATTCAAGGCTTCCGCTGATTTTGTCTCTTTTTTTATTATTTGACAAGTAAGCTTATTTTATTTTGATTATGAAATATATATGTTTTGACCTCTATGATTTTAAATTAGTTTTTTTTTTTTACTTTGTACTATGCCCACTGAGTTATGGAAGGACTCACCCCCATTTTAAAAATATTTTCAGGTGATTAGTAGGCTTGAGACGTAGTTCGTGCTTGGCGAGTTGTCTTGGTATGCGTAGCAGACTTTTGGATTGTTAGAGCTCCACTGTTACTCTAGTTTTTGGGAATTTTCATGATTTGGATTATAATAAGGATTTTGATTGGTCTTTGAGTTTGGAATTTATGTTTATCATATGACTCGTTGGATTATTCGATTTATGGGAGTATTTTATTTTGGAGACTATATTTATATTATTTGTCTGAGGCTTGTCTTGTCTTGGCTAGACATATGTTTCCTACTAGGACTAGACGCCGGTCATGGACCTAATTTTGGGTCGTGACAGAAATCTATCCTCACCTTAGCCGATTACTCAACTCTGAGGATAATGACCGGTCCGAAGCCGGCTCCTCGGGAAACTGCCCGATATCAACCTATACAACAAGACAACATGCTCACATAAATACACATAATCAGTATACTATGATGCCAAAAATTGTAAATTAAACCTCCCTTGGTTATACGTCATCATCTCCATAAAATTATTATTCTTGCCAATATATATAATTACAAATATTATTATTTATTATTATTTTTTAAAAAAGGTATTATTATATATACTTAGTGAAATATTACCCAAAATATACAATACTATATTTATTTCCAAAACATTTTCATAGTATAAATACCCCTTTTCTAAAATTATTTACTCTTATAATAATTTTTCAAAGGAAATTCATATTATAATTATATTTTCTCAAAATAATGTTAGTGATTTCATTTTATTTTTTTTCCAGTAAAACATATTCATATACTTCATATATATATTTTTCCAAAATACTATAACTCATATTTACCATATTATTATTAAAATAACCATAACATAATTACCTTAATTTTTCCAAAATAATATGTCTAAGTAATTATCTTCTAAAACATAACCATATACTAGGTATACCAAAATAATTATTTCCAGAAAATATCATTTATATAATTTATATTTTTTCCAGGGTTATATATTTTATTATATAAATATATTCCTCTTTTTATTCTTATTATTATTTTTTTTATTTTCGGACTGGGCCAAATAGTGCCAGCCTAGACCCTTGCACAGTGCCAGGCCCAGGCCCTAACCACGAGCCCAGGCACAGGCCCACGTAGCAGATCCAGCTGCACAGCCCGGCCCGAAACATCTCAGCCCAGATCAAGCCCTAACCAAAACCGGGTCAAACCCACTGCTTTCGGGTCGACCCGCCCGATCAGATGGGTTGTCTTCAATCCGCGTCTTCTCACCTTGGCAAACCGACGGCGGTGCGGTGAGGAAGGGGAGCTCGGAAGCGGCGCTACGTGGGCAGGACGAAGGCGCAAGCTTCCTGCAGGTGTGGTGAAGGCAACGACTGGGGTGACGCGGAGAAGGAGGCGGCGTCGGCGTGCTGTCGGGTACGGCTGCAGTCGTTCGTCGGCAAAGACGAACTCGTCATCGGCGTTGCGTGGCGGTGGAGACGCGGCGGTGACTGCAGGGAATGGAAAGCAGAGCGGCGATGGTGTGGGGGCGTCGCGACCGGTGGTGGTGCTTCGGCGACGAGCAGATGGGGGGGTGGCTCGTCGGGTAGCGAGGTGATGCAGCAGGGGCGGCGGCTTGCCTTGACGGCGACGGAAGTGAGGAGGAGGAGAAGGAAAAGAGAGAGAGGAGATGGTGGCGTCGGGGTTGCAGGTGGTCCGGTGGCAGTGATGGTCTCGGGTGGTGGCGTGAAAAGAGGAAGAAGAAGGTGGGGGTGTGGGTGTGGGTGGTTGCTGGTGGTGTTGGTGGTGGCGGCCGACAGTTGGTGTGGTGTTTGTTTGTTTGTTTTGAGTTTTTTTGCAGGAGACATGAGTTTATGAAGCAGGAAAGAACAGGTCACGAGCATCACAAGCCTTTCACAGGCACAACAGGAGGAGGCCATCACGAGCAGCACAGGTAGGCGGCTGATAAACCCAGTCATGCAGGTAAGCCGTGTCCGGACCGGACCAAAAAATAACTGATACCCCCTTTGTTATTTTCCGGTGTGATTTTACGAATATTCCGGGACCCGAAAAATACCAACTTAGGCCCGAAAAATCCATGGAAAAATCTCGAGTGCGGGAAAACCCTCAGTTTCGAAAAACGACGCCCGATTTATCTTGAATTAATTACCCAAGATTGATTCATTCGGTAAATCACTGTAAAAAGACTTTTATTTTCCCGGTAAAATCCAAATTTTTACCCAGGCTGTTACAATCTACCCACCTTAAAAAGAATTTCGTCCTCAAAATTCCGTCATATCCGTGGGTCCTACCACAATAAGCTTCTGGCACATTCTGCCAGGTGTCCAAACTCAACGCGAGATACCACTTATACCCTTAAGTGACATCTCATCCTCTATAAGAACCGAACCTCATGACTGGCAAACTCACACACAGTCATGGACTCTCCACTGAGGACAAGAACCACGTCTGACTCCAAGGACAACAGCTACATCGGCGGTACTGCCTTTCCGACAAGCTCTGATGAAGAACCGCCAAAGAAGCGGTTCAAGATGAACATCGTCGGTCTGAAAGAACACATGGTCGTCTCCAGCAGGCGGCGAAAGAAGCGTGCTGGCAAAGAAGCTGAGGATCGAAAGGGCAAAGCAACGGCAGAAAGCAGCACTCCACAGCAGACACTGACGCAGCTGAACGTCTCACTGAGGAAGATCAGCTCGGCGGTGATGCAGATAGAACAGGCGTGTGCGGAACTCTTTCCTCACATGAGAAACGTCCAAAAACTTGTAAAAGATCTAGAGAAGCAAGTAGCTCCATATAGTACTTCTTCTCCTATTGTAAAACCGTTATAAATTAAATAAAATAAGTTTCCTTTTTAAATCAAAACTCTTATGTTACGAAGTCTTATGTTAAACAGAAAATCAAAACATCTCAAAGCAAAACAAAAATCAACAATAAGAATATAAAATCAAACATAAAGAGATTAAAAACAAAATTCGTTTAACAAAACCAAAACATAAAGAAGTTAAACAAAACATGTTTTCATGTTCGGCGCTCTAGATCGGTCGTAACCATCCTCGATCCTGAGAAATGTGACATACGGAGCTAACGGTGACGTCGATTTCCCTCGTGAAAAAGATATCCGTTAACTTGCAAGGTGATGATCACGAGCACGTCCTGTGTCCCTCGAAAGAAACGATATCTACTTGTCCACAAATTCCGCATGAGCCAAAAACGTCTGTCAAGTCTCGTATCCCTCCATGATGTCCGAACAGGTGTAAGCTTGTCCCACATGCACTCTACTCATGGTACGGCCCCATCAGTCTAGCCTCAACGGTCACGGATGCATGTGATAAAAGATACAGGAAAATATAGAAAAGCCATAAAAAGAAACGCCAAGGTAGCCAGGGCGTTAGAAAATCGTGAGATGGAAAAGGGCTGAAAAACACTTGCATTTGTAGCCCGAAAAACGTATAAAGTGATGAAGTAATAAATGAGGCAACGACAAAATTTTCAAAAAGCAACATCCAATTAACGACGAAATTTACAAAAAGCAAAACCTCAAAGATAAAAAATGGTTTGAAGTTTTGTGAAAAGAATCTACTTTTCCTATCCCCGAAAAATATTTTATTTTTATTTCATTTTTCTTTTTCTTTTTCTTTTTTTTCTCTTTTCCTTTGCCTTCTTTTTTTTCTTTTTATTTCTACCTTTTTTTTAACTTTTTCTTCCTCTTTCTCTTTTTTTTTTTCCTTTTCCTTTCTTTTACTTCTTTTTTCTCCTTCTTTTCTTTTCTATTTCCTTTTTTTTTTTTCGGGAACAGATGGGGTCTATACTTTGAAAAACAGGTAAATATTTTTCTATAAAAGGCAAAACAATGGAGAGAAAAAATCACAAAGCATCCAAGAGAGAACAAAACATCCAGGCAACCAAAACCACAATGTTTAGAAAACAAAACACCACACGTCGAGACAACATGCCTACTCCCTCTTCCGTCTTCTTCGTCGAAGGTGCCAACCTAGGCAGAAGAAACCGGCTGGGCTACAGCATGATCAACGAACGTCCGGAGGAACTACCGAACGAGCTCGGCAGAATGCCCCGTCTGGTCTTCGTCGACGAACTCTACTCATCGAGGTTTTTCGCCACTCCTATGGAAGAGACGTTCTTCCTAGAGGACCATGGCACTCTGAGGACCTCCTTCTACGGCTCGGCCAACTCCGTCATGTTTTTCATCTCTGAAAGGCTTCAGGAGTTCAACCTAGAGTCCACTTGCCATTTCTTGGACCAAGGCACCTACTACCAGCTCTCGATGACGGCCCAGAGCATGCCCAGAGTCACTCGGTTACCTCCAACTTGGCCAAAGGCCCGACAACTGGTATGGAACTGCAGAGGAGTCGCTGAGGGACCTGAAGAACTAGTACAACCCAAACATGGTTCTTCTCATGGAGACCCAATGGCAGCCTGAAGACGATCACGGTCTCATCCCACTCCGGTTCCCTCAAGCAAACCGGTTCGAGCTTCCAGACCAGAACAACACAGGCGGCATGTGGTTCTCGTGAAGCGGTAGCATCCAAGTCAACATCAACAATGACCCCAACAGCTTCAGGGTCAACGTCGTGCCGAGAAGATGAATGTATTTTCTTTTTAAAATATCAATGTAATATTAATGTTTTTAGTAATATTAATAATATTTATGTTTCTGCTTATTTATGGCATCAATTACCTCTTATGTGTATGTTCTGCGACAGCTGGCGTCCCTTGACTGGATCCACAATGCACTAACTAAATGATATAAAATAGTAAACAAATGGAGCGAACTATGCAAACAAGAACAACAAACACACAAAGACTGCCCAACAAGACCTAACGCCCGCTCCGCTACCAAAATGAAACGCCCCGACCAGTATTTACCGTACACAGTAAACACGTGCCAGAACTGTAACGACCCAACCAAACAAGTCCAGCATACAGTGTATACAATAGAAACACGGGCTCAACAGCCCAAAAACAACATCAATAACATCATAACCGGCCCAATGGCCCAACAATAGTAACATATAGCACAGCGGAAGACTTAATAACTCACAAAGACACTGTATGCGACACATGATGCAAAATATGGATCAAAGTCCTGTCCAAGGGATAACGTCGCAGCCTGTCTGGAATGCATCAATCCTGAATCACAAATAACTCAACCTACAGGATGAAAGCCCGCAGGTGAGGGGTGAGTCCGAAGTGCTCACAACCATGGATAGAAGATCAATATGCAACACTAAAACTACACAAGGCGAAAACACAGGCATAACAGCCACAATGAAACAATCCAAAAGACTCGACCCAAAACTGGTCCAAGACCAAAAGGACTTAAACAAAAATCCAATTTCCAATTTTTTCTTTCCGGGCCCCGTCACAGATAAGCTAGGGGTCAGACCTGGTTCTCAACATATTTCGGGTGCCAGACCAAATCCAAGAGAGCCCAGGGATCGACACCCAAAAATATAGAACCCAGGGATAGGCATCCCAAATATAATCACGGGATAGACATCCCAAGCATAGACATGCTTATCACAAGTAACCCAGGTCTTGGCCACCACAAAACAGTCTTAAACCATCGAGTCGTACCACTACTTATCACGTGACAATTATGTCATCATCAGCCTAAATCATATCTCAGGGATCAACATCCCCAATCAAATCACCGGGATAGACATCCCATCCAAAACCAAGGATCGACATCCTAGTCACAATTTATTATATAATTCATTATATTTAATACCGAAAAGACACTAGGATAAACACCCAAAAACTCAACGTACGGGGATAAACATCCCAAAATCAAATCAAGATACTGGGATAAACATCCCGAAACAAACCACAGCAAATGCAACAATCAACAGTGCAACAACCATCAAACACAACAACCGAGTAATATAGGCACATATAGAAGGAAATCCATCCTCACCTTAGCCGATTACTCAACTCTGAGGATAATGATCGGTCCGAAGTGTTAGTGTAATATGCCCAAAAGCCAATCAATGGATGTTTATTTGTAGTCATGTATGCACATTAAGGATTATTCCAATAAATATCGTTTATGAGATAAACGCTTGCACATATTTATAACCCTAGAATATTTTATATTCTTAAATGTCCCTAGTCGATTATTATTATGGATGGGTTGTAATAATAAATTAAGACTAGCGTATGTTGAGAATTATATGTGATATGGATTCTACATACGGGTACAAGTTAGAGAACTTGTGGACTGGACCAACCCACATAAGAACGCTACATGGAACGTTATATGATTG
This sequence comes from Turnera subulata, assembly GCA_028386065.3. Taxonomy (NCBI): domain Eukaryota; kingdom Viridiplantae; phylum Streptophyta; class Magnoliopsida; order Malpighiales; family Passifloraceae; genus Turnera; species Turnera subulata. Next base: position 192,780 of record JAKUCV010007582.1, read on the forward strand.
TCATTAGCGGTTCTTATATGTATTGTCCTTAGAGCTGTGATCATCAAGGTTCCCAACATATGAGTCGTATACTTTGATATTACTATTGGCTATTTCATAAATGAGTAGACTTAGTGTAATCATTGGGTATATGATAAATGTGTAGTGGCTTTGTATGATCTAGAGGGGATTCGTCCAATCCATATAACGGGTATATTATCGGATGGTTTCTTGATAGAGTTGAACCGGAAATGCATGGCCATGCTCGGATTATGATATGGTGATATCATAGGTATCCGTTTTACGCGGTTAACTCGAGGATCAAGAAACTGAGATCGAACATATGCGAGATTGACATATTTCATGTCTCGTGTTTAATCTTGATAATGGGACGAAAGGACAATGACATGTTTCCGAGGCATATTGAATCAGTACTGATCTTGACGTTCGGGTAGCAATGATGTGTTGCTAGACGCCGCTCTTTGCTTATAATTGTAAAATGAGATTTTACAATTATTGCCGAACGTTACAAGTGCCTACAGGGTCACACATATAGAATCGTTGATTCGAGAAGGTGGTTGAACCGTGGTTGGACCATGGTTCGACATGGTGTGGTTGGACCGTGGTTCGACATGGTGTGGTTGGACCGTGGTTCGACATGGTGTGGTTGGACCGTGGTTGGACCAGGGTCATTTTGGGCTGGTTTGGTTCAGTTATTGACAGAATTATTGGACCAAATTAGTGCTGTAATGAGTGTTTGTACAGTAGTGGAGACATAATCATAAAAGATAATGGGCCAATATGTTGGCCATTATCCCATTGTCTCTTAGCACTAATTGGGGGTAGAGTAATCAGATTACTCTTGACCCTTCTCACTCTCTCTTGTATTCTGAATTCTGGGTTTTTCAGAGCAAGAAACACACACGCTTCTTCCTCTCTTCTTGGTGAAAGAAAGAGATACCATAAACACCACATATAGTTTCCGGAAATCCGTAGCTAGCTCTACGGTTCGGGAGTGCTTGGGGGTTGGAAATCGTGAGATGATTCCGGCTTTTGATTGACAGTTTGTGTGGATACCGTAGAGGAGCAGGATATCCTTTCGGCTCTAGCTGATTCGGTTCATCAGTTGGGTGAAAGACCTCAACCGTTTTAGGTATGTTCGTTTTTGTTATTCGGTTTAGCTACCCTTCACTTGGATCCTCCATGTGTATTTGGTTTTTTCCGCTGCGTATGTTATTGCATTTGATTGTCAATTTGCATGCCCGGATACTTACAGTGGTAGCGGAGCCTCTTGTGAAGTTCTAAACCGAATTATGTGTTCATATGTTATATGTGATATAGTATGAACATGCTAGTATATGTGATATGCTGAATTCATTTGTATATGTGATGTGCTAAATGAGTTATTGAACATGTTGATGTTGTGTTTTTGTTAAAAGTGTTTTGACAACAAGCACTTGATTGGTATGAGATATCAATCAAGATGTTCATGGCAGTAAGTCGAAGAGTTCGACTAAGAAAAATCGAGTGTCAGTTTTTGTATAGAACGATTGTCATTCTAGTACAGCTAGGCCATAACATCGATGTTGGTGAGACCAACATCGATGTTAGCATGAAGTTTAGCCTTGGCCGAACCTTCACAACATCGATGTTGTGTGACTAACATCGATGTTCTGATGAAGTTTAGCCTCGGCCGAACGTTCACATCATCAAATAACATCGATGTTTAACTCTTAAACATCGATGTTATTTGAGCTCTGCCAAATTGGTTTGAAGTTCCAGAACTCTCATAACATCGATGTTCAAGATTCCAACATCGATGTTCTTGAGTTCCAGAAGTTCAAACATCGATGTTTAAAGTTCCAACATCGATGTTAAAATGCTACTGCCAAAATTTTGAACTTTCGGAATTCTCAAAACATCGATGTTGAAAAGTTGAACATCGATGTTATTGAGCTACTGCCAAATAGTTTGGAGTTCAAGTTACTCAAAACATCGATGTTGAAGTGTTGAACATCGATGTTCTTGAGCCTCGGCCAAGTGGTTGGCGAGAATCAGATTCTCACAACATCGATGTTCACTGTTAGACATCGATGTTCACTTGTAATTTTGGTTTCCAAATTTACAAACATCAATATATGATTCATCAAGAACATGCATGTAATGTATTGGAATAATATGTTGTTGAAAAATACTAAGTTCTTGTTGTGTTGCCTTCCATAATAAGCACTCATCATTGCTTAGATCAACACTTGGTAGGTTTTGCCAAAGCAAGGTGCCAATGTTTATCCTAGCATGGTGCGACGCGATAATTGTAATATCGGAACTGCTTATTATGGTGTTGAACTTAGCGAGGTCATCCTAATAGGATTAAGGACTTAGAGGCAAGGAGTTAACCTAAGTTTATGAGATAGACAAGAACAAGTGTTGTTCACTCAACTATCCAAGAGTTACATGAGATGTAATTGATAAGAGTTGTCTACCTAAATAACTATGAAGTAAGCGATCAGCCAAAGCTGACTTATCTAGTAGTGAAATATGGATCTTGGCCTACTTATATGATTGTCTTGATTTATATAGTAGGAGCATCATTTAATAGAATTCCTTGTTAAATGATTTTTTATGCATGACTCTTATTTGTGTGAGTTGATCATTGTTGTAGAATTTTCATGGCACAAAACACTAGCACAATGTCACTGCGATCTGTCCTTGAGAAGGAAAAGTTGAATTGGAATAACTTCCTAAAATGGTATCGCAACTTGAGGATAGTCCTCAAACAAGAAAAGAAGTTGTATGTCCTCTAAGGGTCTGTTCCGGATGAACCGGCGCCTAGTGCTCCAAGGGCAGAAAGGGATGCTTACAAGAAGCACCTTGATGATGCATTAGATGCAGCATGCCTTATGCTTGTTAACATGGACTCTGAGCTTCAGAAGCAACATGAGAATTTGGGTGCATTCGATATGATCGAACATCTAAAAATGCTTTTTGAAGAGCAAGCTAGGCATGAGAGGTATTAAGGCATTGTTCCAATGCAAGATGGCTGAGTCATCACCCGTGAGACCTCATGTGCTCAAAATGATTGGATACATTGAGAGCCTTGAGGGTCTTGGTTTTCCTTTGCAGAAGGAGTTGGCTGTTGTTCTAGTCCTGCAATCGTTGCCGGATAGTTACAGCCAATTTGTCATGAACTTCAATATGAATCATCTTGACAAATCATTGTCTGAGTTGCTTAACATGTTGGGAATAGTTGAGCAACAAATGAGGGCAAACAAATCCAACATTATGATGATTGGAAAAGGCAAAGGAAAGGGTAAAGCAAAGTTTAACAAGAAGAAGAAATGTGCCAAAAAGTTTGGTGCATGTGCATCTTCTTGTGATCATGTGCTGAAACCCAAGGGTGGTATTGCAAAGGAAGGACGTTGTTTCCATTGCAATAAACCGGGCCATTGGAAGCGCAACTGCCCTGTTTACGTTGAAGAGGTGAAGAAGCACAAGGGAAGTAAGACTTGCACTTCAGGTATCTTCGTTATAGAAGCTAATATCTCTATCTCTGCATCATGGGTATTAGATACTGGATGTGGTTCTCACATTTGTGTAAATGTGCAGGAACTGAGAAAGAGTAGGAGATTGGCAAAGGGTGAGATAGACCTGCGCGTGGGAAATAGAGCAAGAGTTGCTGCATTAGCCATAGGAACATACTATCTTACCTTACCGAGTGGTTTGATTTTAGAACTGGACAATTGTTATTATGTACCGACCATAAGCAGGAATTTGATTTCTGTGTCTTGTCTTGACATGAAAGGTTTTTCATTTGTAATAAAGGACAATTGTTGTTCTATTTATTTCAATGATGTTTATTATGGTGGTGCATATTTAAGCAATGGTTTGTATGTTCTTAACCTAGAAACTGCAATCTATAACGTTAATACGAAGAAGGTTAGAATGAACGATTCTAATGAAACCTATCTTTGGCATTGTCGATTGGGCCATATAAATGAGACTCGTATATCTAAACTCCATAAAGATGGACTTTTAGACTCATTTGATTTTGAATCATTTGAGACATGTGAGTCATGTTTGTTAGGCAAGATGACGAAGGCTCCTTTTATCGGTAAAGGTGAAAAAGCTTCAGTCTTGTTAGGTCTTATACATAATGATGTATGTGGACCGATGTCGACACAAGCTAGAGGTGGATTTCAATACTTCATTACATTTACTGACGATTTCAGTAGGTATGACTATGTGTATCTAATGAGACAAGTCAGAATCCTTTGAAAAGTTCAAAGAATTCAAGAATGAAGTACAGAATCAACTCGGCAAGAGCATTAAAATGCTTCGATCAGATCGAGGAGGTGAATACTTAGGCCAAGAATTTCTTGATCATCTAAAGGAGTGTGGTATAGTATCACAGCTCACTCTACCGGGTACGCCTCAATGGAATGGTGTATCCGAAAGGAGGAATAGAACATTGTTAGACATGGTTCGTTCGATGATGAGTCAAGCTGACCTTCCTTCTTCATTTTGGGGACATGCATTATTGAGTGCTGCATTTACACTTAACCGTGTTCCATCTAAATCCGTCGAAAAGACACCATATGAGATATAGACTGGGAGGCGTCCCAATTTGTCTTTTATGAGAATTTGGGGTTGTGAGGCTTACGTGAGACGTGAAGCATCAGATAAACTCGGCCATAAATCCGACAAGTGCCTCTTTGTAGGATACCCTAAGGAAACTAAAGGGTATTATTTCTACAATCCCACCGAGCACAAAGTGTTTGTTGTTCGGAGTGTTATTTTTCTAGAAAGAGAATTTATTTCTAGAAGAATCAGTGGGAGGAAAATAGAACTCGAAGAAGTTTGAGACATTGAGGCTGAGATGGAACAAGGACAGGAGCCACAAGATGTTGTGGATGAGAATCCTGTGCCTGTAACACCTGGACCGCGTAGATCGGGTAGGACTTGGTACGAGCCTGAGAGATCTGGATTTCTCATGACTCATACTGGGGATGTGATGCTCATAGAAGAGGATGAGCCCACTTCTTATCAGCAGGCCATCACGGGTCCAAACTCTAAGAAGTGGCTAGAAGCCATGAATTTGGAAATAGAATCCATGTATCAAAACAAGGTATGGACCTTGGTTGATCCACCTGATGCCGTAAAACCCATAGGGTGCAAGTGGGTCTTTAAGAAAAAGACCGACATGGATGGTAATGTGATTACCTATAAAGGGCGATTGGTGGCAAAAGGTTTTAAGCAAGTTCATGGTATTGACTATGATGAAACTTTCTCACCAGTTGCCATGGTAAAATTCATCTGGATTCTATTGGCTATAGCGGCATACTATGATTATGAGATATGGCAAATGGATGTCAAAACCACTTTCCTTAACGGAAATCTTTTAGAGGATGTGTACATGACACAACCTGAAGGTTTTGTCGATCCAGAGAATGCCAATATGGTATGCAAGTTGTAGAGATCCATTTATGGATTGAAGCAAGCTTCTAGGAGTTGGAATCTTCGTTTTAATGAAGTGATCAAAGAGTTTGGTTTCATTAAGAACGAAGATGAACCATGTGTTTACAAGAAGGTTAGTGGGAGCATTATTGTTTTCTTGTTGTTGTATGTTGACGACATCCTACTCATTGGGAATGACATTCCGACACTACAGTCT